>CM070910.1:82899890-83162357 GCA_036417435.1 Inia geoffrensis | reverse complement strand
AGACCCTTTGAGGTAATTTTGCTTGGTTCCCATTCCATGGGTCCCAAATCTCCACGTTTAAGGGATTTATCCTTCAGCTAACATATGCATGGAAAACCCAGAATATGGTACACGAAGTGATCAGGCAAAATTTCTAAAACTCATCGCCATTTTCTCCCCCTGGTACTCGAGTTCGCCGTTCCAGATGAGATATTAACATTCTCCCCACTTGGAGAGTCAGTTCCTTTGACCTCTTGTTTTGCACAGTTTGCAATTTCTGTGGAAGATGAACAGGAATAAGGAGAACCAATGAGCGGCTAACTCGATGTGTTTGGACGGGCACATTGAACTCTGATTTCGCTACAGGAAGAAGAATTCACCAAAGGCTCAGCGTGCCATGCCGGAACGAGATTAGGGCCTGAAGCAATTCTTCGGGTTTGCAGTCAGCTCACAAGAAATCGAGTTGAGAAAAGGAGTTTTTTGGCAGTGTAACTCACAATCCTGCAACGTTCCAAATGACCCCTATCATCCAAAAATTTATTGAAGGAAGGCTGTGAAGAGGACTTGAATGCAACGCAGAATTGCAGAAAACAGATATCAGGTGGTAGATAAGAACTGTTCTGAAAGCGAAAGAAAAGAGGCAGCAGTTCGACAGTGATGCACTTGGCCAAAAAGGGCGTATGCGTTTTTTCCTGAATATATTCAGGAAAAAACGCATACGCCCTTTTTGGCCAACCAAGCAAGCCTTCAATGGAAATCCGCACTACAAGGAAGTCTCACTTCCCACCGATCAAAAGAGCCTTCCGAAAAAAGTGTAAAATCCAGAGAGGCAGGACAGGCCACCGAGAACCGGCAGCATTGTTATGCTGATGGGCGGGATGTAAATTGCCAACAGCCATTCTGGAGAAGTGGATGGTGTTTCCTGGAACAAAGAAAAAACCAAACCAGAGAGCCTAGGGCACTTCCACTTATGGTGCTATAGTTTCGGAAAATTTAAATGAAAAAGACACAGCCACACCAAAGTTTGGGGCTGCTCTGTGTACGGAATCCTTGACTATGGTACAACTTTAATAGCCCAGAAAGAGAAAAATGGATATAGAAGTTGTGGTACATCCCTACAATGGAATATCACTCAACAATGAAATCAATGACAACAGACCAGTAGCAGCATAATGAGTGGATTTAGTTACGATGATTCTAAGTGAAATAAGTCACACAGAAAAAGAAACATCATAAGATACCACTACTACCGGGAATGTAAACACGGCTACCTGTGAATTGCATTACAAAACACAATAGAGTCTCACATTTACAAAAGAATCTTATGCTTGCTTAAGGGGAAAGGAGAGTGGGGAGGCTGCATAAAACCAGAGGTTGACATTAGGACAGATACCATTCCATAAGCCAAATATATATTAGACAAAACCTACTCATTTCTCAACCAAATGGACTCAACACCCCGTATTCAAAACCTTGGAATATACCTGACTATGAAGAAAATTAAAACCCATACATTTATAGGTCTAAATAAGAAAATCATTTGTGTACAGCAGCCTACACACAGCAGTGTAAATAAGCTAAATCCCCTTATAAAAATAAATTTGAAAAAGAAAACACAAGGACTGTGAAATAGAGAGAAATTCTCAAATAAGTCCTTGAGGGCTTGTGAGGAATCTTGGATTTACCACCTCTACATCCACAGCTCTGGGAGAGATAAGGCTGGACACATGGTGCTGATACGAATGGTGAGGGAATGCAGACCCTTTGAGACAATGGTGCATGGTTCCCATTCCACGGGTCCCAAATCTCCACGTTTAAGGGATTTATCCTTCAGCTAAAATATGCATGGAAAACCCAGAATATGGTCCACGAAGTGATCACGCAAAATTTCTAAAGCTCATCGCCATTTTCGCCCCCTGGTTCTCGAGTTCGCCGTTCCAGATGCGATATTAAGATTCTCCCCACTTGGAGAGTCAGTGCCTTTGACCTCTTGTTTGGCACAGTTTGCAATTTCTGTGGAAGATGAACAAGAATAAGGAGAACGAATGAGCGGCTAACTCGATGTGTTTGGACGGGCACATTGAACTCTGATTTCCCTACAGGAAGAAGAATTCACCAAAGGCTCAGCGTGCCATGCCGGAACGAGATTAGGGCCTGAAGCAATTCTTCGGGTTTGCGGTCAGCTCACAAGAAAGTGAGCTGAGAAAAGGAGATTTTTGGCACTGTAACTCACAATCCTGCAGAGTTCCAAATGACCCCTATCATCCAAAAATTTATTGAAGGAAGGCTGTGAAGAGGACTTGAACGCGACGCAGAATGGGAGAAAAGAGATATCAGGAGATAGATAAGAATTGCTCTGAAAGCGTAGGAATAGTGGCAGCAGTTCGACAGTGATGCACTTGGCCAAAAAGTGCGTGTGCGTTTTTTCCTGAATATATTCAGGAAAAAACGCATACGCACTTTTTGGCCAACCAAGCAAGCCTGCAATGGAAATCCGCACCAAAATGAAGTCTCACTTCCCACCGATCAAAAGGGCCGTCCGATAAAAGTGTAAAATCCAGAGAGGGGGACAGGCCATGGAGAACCTGCAGCCTTGTTATGCTCATTGGCGGGATGTAAATTGCCAACAACCACTCTGGAGAAGTGGATGGTGTTTCCTGGAACAAAGAAAAAAACCAAGCTAGAGAGCCTAGGGCACTTCCACTTATGGTGCTATAGATTCGGAAATTTTAAATGAAAAAGACACAGCCACACCAAAGTTTGGGGCTGCTCTGTGTACGGAATCCTTGACTATGGTACAACTTTAATAGCCCAGAAAGAGAAAAAAAGATATAGAAGTTGTGGTACATCCCTACAATGGAATATCACTCAACAATGAAATCAATGGCAACAGACCAGTAGCAGCATAATGAGTGGATTTAGTTACGATGATTCTAAGTGAAATAAGTCACACAGAAAAAGAAACATCATCAGATACCACTACTACTGGGAATGTAAACACGGTTACCTGTGAATTGCATTACAAAACACAATAGAGTCTCACATTTACAAAAGAATCTTATGCTTGCTTAAGGGGAAAGGAGAGTGGGGAGGCTGCATAAAACCAGAGGTTGACATTAGGACAGATACCATTCCATAAGCCAAATATATATTAGACAAAACCTACTCATTTCTCAACCAAATGGACTCAACACCCCGTATTCAAAACCTAGGAATATACCTGACTATGAAGAAAATTAAAACCCATACATTTATAGGTCTCCATAAGAAAATCATTTGTGTACAGCAGCCTACACACAGCAGTGTAAATAAGCTAAATCCCCTTATAAAAATAAATTTGAAAAAGAAAACACAAGGGCTGTGAAATAGAGAGAAATTCTCAAATAAGTCCTTGAGGGCTTTTGAGGAATCTTGGATTTACCACCTCTACATCCACAGCTCTGGGAGAGATAAGGCTGGACACATGGGGCTGATACGAATGGTGAGGGAATGCAGACCCTTTGAGACAATGGTGCATGGTTCCCATTCCACGGGTCCCAAATCTCCACGTTTAAGGGATTTATCCTTCAGCTAAAATATGCATGGAAAACCTAGAATATGGTCCACGAAGTGATCAGGCAAAATTTGTAAAGCTCATCGCCATTTTCGCACCCTGGTTCTCGAGTTCGATGTTCCAGATGCGATATTAACATTCTCCCCACTTGGAGAGTCAGTGCCTTTGACCTCTTGTTTGGCACAGTTTGCAATTTCTGTGGAAGATGAACAAGAATAAGGAGAACGAATGAGCGGCTAACTCGATGTGTTTGGACGGGCACATTGAACTCTAATTTCCCTACAGGAAGAATTAACCAAAGGCTCAGCGTGCCATGCTGGAACGAGATTAGGGACTGAAGCAATTCTTCGGGTTTGCGGTCAGCTCAGAAGAAAGTGAGTTGAGAAAAGATTTTTGGCACTGTAACTCACAATCCTGCAGAGTTGCAAATGACCCCTATCATCCCAAAATTTATTGAAGGAAGGCTGTGAAGAGGAATTGAACGCGACGCAGAATGGCAGAAAACAGATATCAGGTGGTAGATAAGAACTGCTCTTAAAGCGTAGGAAAAGAGGCAATAGTTCGACAGTGATGCACTTGGCCAAAAAGGGCGTATGCGTTTTTCCCTGAATATATTCAGGAAAAAACGCATACGCCCTTTTTGGCCAAGCAAGCATGACTGCAATGGAAATCCACACTACAATGAAGTCTCACTTCACACAGATCAAAAGGGCCGTCTGAAAAAAGTGTAAAATCCAGAGAGGCAGGACAGGCCATGGAGAACCGGCAGCCTTGTTATGCTGATGGGCGGGATGTAAATTGCCAACAGCCACTATGGAGAAGTGGATGGTGTTTCCTGGAACAAAGAAAAAAACCAAGCTAGAGAGCCTAGGGCACTTCCACTTATGGTGCTATAGATTCGGAAAATTAAAATGAAAAAGTCACAGCCACACCAAAGTTTGGAGCTGCTCTGTATACGGGAACCTTGACTATGGTACAACTTCAATAGCCCAGAAAGAGAAAAATGGATATAGAAGTTGTGGTACATCCCTACAATGGAATATCACTCAACAATGAAATCTCACTCAACAATGAAATCAATGGCAACAGACCAGTAGCAGCATAATTAGTGGATATAGTTACGATGATTCTAAGTGAAATAGTCACACAAAAAAGAAACATCATAAGATATCACTAATACCGGGAATGTAAACACGACTACGCATGAACTGCATTTCAAAACACAAAAGAGTCTCACATTTACAAAATAAACTTATGCTTGCTTAAAGGTAAAGGAGAGTGGGGAGGCTGCATAAAACCAGTGGTTTACATTAGGACAGATACCATTCCATAAGCTAAATATATATTAGACAAGACCTACTCCTCGCTCAACCAAATGGACTCAACACACCGTATTCAAAACCTAGGAATATACCTGACTATGAAGAAAATTTAAACCCATACATTTATATGTCTCCATAAGAAAATCATTTGTGTACAGCAGCATACACACAGCAGTGTAAATAAGCTAAATCCCCTTATAAAAATAAATTTGAAAAAGAAAACACAAGGGCTGTGAAATAGAGAGAAATTCTCAAATAAGTCCTTGAGGGCTTTTGAGGAATCTTGGATTTACAACCTCTACATCCACAGCTCTGGGAGAGATAAGGCTGGACACATGGGGCTGATACGAATGGTGAGGGAATGCAGACCCTTTGAGACAATGGTGCATGGTTCCCATTCCACGGGTCCCAAATCTCCACGTTTAAGGGATTTATCCTTCAGCTAAAATATGCATGGAAAACCTAGAATATGGTCCACGAAGTGATCAGGCAAAATTTGTAAAGCTCATCGCCATTTTCGCACCCTGGTTCTCGAGTTCGATGTTCCAGATGCGATATTAACATTCTCCCCACTTGGAGAGTCAGTGCCTTTGACCTCTTGTTTGGCACAGTTTGCAATTTCTGTGGAAGATGAACAAGAATAAGGAGGACGAATGAGCGGCTAACTCGATGTGTTTGGACGGGCACATTGAACTCTAATTTCCCTACAGGAAGAATTAACCAAAGGCTCAGCGTGCCATGCTGGAACGAGATTAGGGACTGAAGCAATTCTTCGGGTTTGCGGTCAGCTCAGAAGAAAGTGAGTTGAGAAAAGATTTTTGGCACTGTAACTCACAATCCTGCAGAGTTCCAAATGACCCCTATCATCCCAAAATTTATTGAAGGAAGGCTGTGAAGAGGAATTGAACGTGACGCAGAATGGCAGAAAACAGATATCAGGTGGTAGATAAGAACTGCTCTTAAAGCGTAGGAAAAGAGGCAATAGTTCGACAGTGATGCACTTGGCCAAAAAGGGCGTATGCGTTTTTCCCTGAATATATTCAGGAAAAAACGCATACGCCCTTTTTGGCCAAGCAAGCATGACTGCAATGGAAATCCACACTACAATGAAGTCTCACTTCACACAGATCAAAAGGGCCGTCTGAAAAAAGTGTAAAATCCAGAGAGGCAGGACAGGCCATGGAGAACCGGCAGCCTTGTTATGCTGATGGGCGGGATGTAAATTGCCAACAGCCACTATGGAGAAGTGGATGGTGTTTCCTGGAACAAAGAAAAAAACCAAGCTAGAGAGCCTAGGGCACTTCCACTTATGGTGCTATAGATTCGGAAAATTAAAATGAAAAAGTCACAGCCACACCAAAGTTTGGAGCTGCTCTGTATACGGGAACCTTGACTATGGTACAACTTCAATAGCCCAGAAAGAGAAAAATGGATATAGAAGTTGTGGTACATCCCTACAATGGAATATCACTCAACAATGAAATCTCACTCAACAATGAAATCAATGGCAACAGACCAGTAGCAGCATAATTAGTGGATATAGTTACGATGATTCTAAGTGAAATAGTCACACAAAAAAGAAACATCATAAGATATCACTAATACCGGGAATGTAAACACGACTACGCATGAACTGCATTTCAAAACACAAAAGAGTCTCACATTTACAAAATAAACTTATGCTTGCTTAAAGGTAAAGGAGAGTGGGGAGGCTGCATAAAACCAGTCGTTTACATTAGGACAGATACCATTCCATAAGCCAAATATATATTAGACAAGACCTACTCCTCGCTCAACCAAATGGACTCAACACACCGTATTCAAAACCTAGGAATATACCTGACTATGAAGAAAATTTAAACCCATACATTTATATGTCTCCATAAGAAAATCATTTGTGTACAGCAGCATACACACAGCAGTGTAAATAAGCTAAATCCCCTTATAAAAATAAATTTGGAAAATAAAACACCAGGACTGTGAAATAGAGAGAAATTCTTAAGTAAGTCCTTCAGGGCTTGTGAGGAATCTGGGATTTACCACCTCTACATCAACAGCTGTGGGAGAGATAAGGCTGGATACTTGGGGTTGATAATATTGGTGAGGGAATGCAGACCCTTTGAGGTAAATGTGCATGGTTCCCATTCCACGGGCCCCAAATCTCCACGTTTAAGGGATTTATCCTTCAGCTAAAATATGCATGGAAAACCCAGAATATGGTCCACGAAGTGATCAGGCAAAATTTTAAAACTCATCGCCATTTTCGCCCCCTGGTACTCGAGTTTGCCGTTCCAGATGCGATATTAAGATTCTCCCCACTTGGAGAGTCAGTGCCTTTGACCTCTTGTTTGGCACAGTTTGCAATTTATGTGGAAGATGAACAAGAATAAGGAGAACGAATGAGCGGCTAACTCGATGTGTTTGGACGGGCACATTGAATTCTGATTTCCCTACAGGAAGAAGAATTCACCAAAGGCTCAGCGTGCCATGCTGGAACGAGATTAGGGCCTGAAGCAATTCTTCGGGTTTGCGGTCAGCTCACAAGAAAGTGAGCTGAGAAAAGGAGATTTTTGGCACTGTAACTCACAATCCTGCAGAGTTCCAAATGACCCCTATCATCCAAAAATTTATTGAAGGAAGGCTGTGAAGAGGACTTGAACGCGACGCAGAATGGCAGAAAAGAGATATCAGGAGATAGATAAGAATTGCTCTGAAAGCGTAGGAATAGTGGCAGCAGTTCGACAGTGATGCACTTGCCCAAAAAGTGCGTGTGCGTTTTTTCCTGAATATATTCAGGAAAAAACGCATACGCCCTTTTTGGCCAACCAAGCAAGCCTGCAATGGAAATCCGCACCAAAATGAAGTCTCACTTCCCACCGATCAAAAGGGCCGTCCGATAAAAGTGTAAAATCCAGAGAGGGGGACTGGCCATGGAGAACCTGCAGCCTTGTTATGCTCATTGGCGGGATGTAAATTGCCAACAGCCACTCTGGAGAAGTGGATGATGTTTCCTGGAGCAAAGAAGAAAACTAGCTAGAGAGCCTAAGGCACTTCCACTTATGGTGCTATAGATTCGGAAAAATTAAATGAAAAAGACACAGCCACACCAAAGTTTGGGGCTGCTCTGTGTACGGAATCCTTGACTATGGTACAACTTTAATAGCCCAGAAAGAGAAAAATGGATATAGAAGTTGTGGTACATCCCTACAATGGAATATCACTCAACAATGAAATCAATGGCAACAGACCAGTAGCAGCATAATGAGTGGATTTAGTTACGATGATTCTAAGTGAAATAAGTCACACAGAAAAAGAAACATCATAAGATATCACTACTACGGGGAATGTAAACACGGCTACCTGTGAATTGCATTACAAAACACAATAGAGTCTCACATTTACAAAAGAATCTTATGCTTGCTTAAGGGGAAAGGAGAGTGGGGAGGCTGCATAAAACCAGAGGTTGACATTAGGACAGATACCATTCCATAAGCCAAATATATATTAGACAAAACCTACTCATTTCTCAACCAAATGGACTCAACACCCCGTATTCAAAACCTAGGAATATACCTGACTATGAAGAAAATTAAAACCCATACATTTATAGGTCTCCATAAGAAAATCATTTGTGTACAGCAGACTACACACAGCAGTGTAAATAAGCTAAATCCCCTTATAAAAATAAATTTGAAAAAGAAAACACAAGGACTGTGAAATAGAGAGAAATTCTCAAATAAGTCCTTGAGGGCTTGTGAGGAATCTTGGATTTACCACCTCTACATCCACAGCTCTGGGAGAGATAAGGCTGGACACATGGGGCTGATACGAATGGTGAGGGAATGCAGACCCTTTGAGACAATGGTACATGGTTCCCATTCCACGGTTCCCAAATCTCCACGTTAAAGGGATTTATCCTTCTTCTAAAATATGCATGGAAAACCCAGAATATGGTCCACGAAGTGATCACGCAAAATTTCTAAAGCTCATCGCCATTTTCGCCACCTGGTTCTCGAGTTCGCCGATCCAGATGCGATATTAACATTCTCCCCACTTGGAGAGTCAGTGCCTTTGACCTCTTGTTTGGCACAGTTTGCAATTTCTGTGGAAGATGAACAAGAATAAGGAGAATGAATGAGCGGCTAACTCGATGTGTTTGGACTGGCACATTGAACTGTGATTTCCCTACAGGAAGAAGAATTCACCAAAGGCTCAGCGTGCCATGCCGGAACGAGATTAGGGCCTGAAGCAATTCTTCGGGTTTGCGGTCATCTCACAAGAAAGCGAGCTGAGAAAAGGAGATTTTTGGCACTGTAACTCACAATCCTGCAGAGTTCCAAATGACCCCTATCATCCAAAAATTTATTGAAGGAAGGCTGTGAAGAAGACTTGAATGCAACGCAGAATTGCAGAAAACAGATATCAGGTGGTAGAAAAGAATTGCTCTGAAAGCGTAGGAAAAGAGGCAGCAGTTCCACAGTGATGCACTTGGCCAAAAAGGGCGTATGCGTTTTTTTCCTGAATATATTCAGGAAAAAACGCATACGCCCTTTTTGGCCAACCCATCAAGCCTGCAATGGAAATCCGCACTACAATGAAGTCTCACTTCCCACTGATCAAAAGGGCCGTCAGAAAAATGTGTAAAATCCAGAGAGGCAGAACAGGCCATGGAGAACCGGCAGCCTTGTTATGCTGATGGGCGGGATGCAAATTGCCAACAGCCACTCTGGAGAAGTGGATGGTGTTTCCTGGAACAAGGAAAAAAACAAGCTAGAGAGCCTAGGGCACTTCCACTTATAGTGCTGTAGATTCGGAAAATTTAAATGACAAAGACACAGCAACACCAAAGTTTGGGGCTGCTCTGTGTACGGGAACCTTGAGTATGGTACAACTTCAATATCTCAGAAAGACAAAAATGGATATAGAAGTTGTGGTACATCCCTACAATGGAATATCACTCAACAATGAAATCAATGGCAACAGACCAGTAGCAGCATAATGAGTGGATTTAGTTACGATGATTCTAAGTGAAATAAGTCACACAGAAAAAGAAACATCATAAGATATCACTAATACAGGGAATGTAAACACGGCTACGCGTGAACTGCATTTCAAAACACAACAGAGTCTCACATTTACAAAAGAAACTTAGTCTTGCTTAAGGGGAAAGGAGAGTGGGGAAGCTGCATAAAACCAGAGGTTGACATTAGGACAGATACCATTCCATAAGCCAAATATATATTAGACAAGACCTACTCCTCGCTCTACCAAATGGAGTCAACACCCCGTATTCAAAACCTAGGAATATACCTGACTATGAAGAAAATTAAAACCCGTACATTTATAGGTCTCCATAAGAAAATCATTTGTGTACAGCAGCATACACACAGCACTGTAAATAAGCTAAATCCCCTTATAAAAATAAATTTGAAAAAGAAATCACAAGGACTGTGAATTAGAGAGAAATTCTTAAATAAGTCCTTCAGGGATCGTGAGGAATCCTGGATTTACCACCTCTACATCCACAGCTGTGGGAGAGATAAGGCTGGATACTTGTGGTTGATACTATTGGTGAGGGAATGCAGACCCTTTGAGGTAAATGTGCATGGTTCCTATTGCACGGGTCCCAAATCTCCACCTTTAAGGGATTTATCCTTCAGCTAAAATATGCATGGAAAACCCAGAATATGGTCCACGAAGTGATCAGACAAAATTTCTAAAACTCATCGCCATTTTCGCCCCCTGGTACTCGAGTTCGTCTTTCCAGATGCGATATTAACATTCTCCCCACTTGGAGAGTCTGTGCCTTTGACATCTTGTTTGGCACAGTTTGCAATTTCTGTGGAAGATGAACAGGAATAAGGAGAACGAATGAGAGGCTAACTCAATGTGTTTGGACGGGCAAATTGAACTCTGATTTCCCTACAGGAAGAAGAATTCACCAAAGGCTCCTCGTGCCATGACGGAATGAGATTAGGGCCTGAAGCAATTCTTCGGGTTTGCGGTCAGCTAACAAGAAAGCTAGTTGAGAAAAGGAGATTTTTGGCACTGTAACTCACAATCCTGTAGAGTTCCAAATGACATCTATCATCCAAAAATTTATTGAAGGAAGGCTGTGAAGAGGACTTGAATGCGACGCAGAATTGCAGAAAACAGATATCAGGTGGTAGAAAAGAATTGCTCTGAAAGCGTAGGAAAAGAGGCAGCAGTTCCACAGTGATGCACTTGGCCAAAAAGGGCGTATGCGTTTTTTTCCTGAATATATTCAGGAAAAAACGCATACGCCCTTTTTGGCCAACCCATCAAGCCTGCAATGGAAATCCGCACTACAATGAAGTCTCACTTCCCACTGATCAAAAGGGCCGTCCGAAAAATGTGTAAAATCCAGAGAGGCAGAACAGGCCATGGAGAACCGGCAGCCTTGTTATGCTGATGGGCAGAATGTAAATTGCCAAAAGCCACTCTGGAGAAGTGGATGGTGTTTCCTGGAACAAGGAAAAAAACAAGCTAGAGAGCCTAGGGCACTTCCACTTATAGTGCTGTAGATTCGGAAAATTTAAATGACAAAGACACAGCAACACCAAAGTTTGGGGCTGCTCTGTGTACGGGAACCTTGAGTATGGTACAACTTCAATATCTCAGAAAGAGAAAAATGGATATAGAAGTTGTGGTACATCCCTACAATGGAATATCACTCAACAATGAAATCAATGGCAACAGACCAGTAGCAGCATAATGAGTGGATTTAGTTACGATGATTCTAAGTGAAATAAGTCACACAGAAAAAGAAACATCATAAGATATCACTAATACAGGGAATGTAAACACGGCTACGCGTGAACTGCATTTCAAAGCACAACAGAGTCTCACATTTACAAAAGAAACTTAGTCTTGCTTAAGGGGAAAGGAGAGTGGGGAAGCTGCATAAAACCAGAGGTTGACATTAGGACAGATACCATTCCATAAGCCAAATATATATTAGGCAAGACCTACTCCTCGCTCTACCAAATGGAGTCAACACCCCGTATTCAAAACTTAGGAATATACCTGACTATGAAGAAAATTAAAACCTGTACATTTATAGGTCTCCATAAGAAAATCATTTGTGTACAGCAGCATACACACAGCACTGTAAATAAGCTAAATCCCCTTATAAAAATAAATTTGAAAAAGAAATCACAAGGACTGTGAATTAGAGAGAAATTCTTAAATAAGTCCTTCAGGGATCGTGAGGAATCCTGGATTTACCACCTCTACATCCACAGCTGTGGGAGAGATAAGGCTGGATACTTGGGGTTGATACTATTGGTGAGGGAATGCAGACCCTTTGAGGTAAATGTGCATGGTTCCTATTGCACGGGTCCCAAATCTCCACCTTTAAGGGATTTATCCTTCAGCTAAAATATGCATGGAAAACCCAGAATATGGTCCACGAAGTGATCAGACAAAATTTCTAAAACTCATCGCCATTTTCGCCCCCTGGTACTCGAGTTCGTCTTTCCAGATGCGATATTAACATTCTCCCCACTTGGAGAGTCTGTGCCTTTGACATCTTGTTTGGCACAGTTTGCAATTTCTGTGGAAGATGAACAGGAATAAGGAGAACGAATGAGAGGCTAACTCAATGTGTTTGGACGGGCAAATTGAACTCTGATTTCCCTACAGGAAGAAGAATTCACCAAAGGCTCCTCGTGCCATGACGGAATGAGATTAGGGCCTGAAGCAATTCTTCGGGATTGCGGTCAGCTAACAAGAAAGCTAGTTGAGAAAAGGAGATTTTTGGCACTGTAACTCACAATCCTGTAGAGTTCCAAATGACATCTATCATCCAAAAATTTATTGAAGGAAGGCTGTGAAGAGGACTTGAATGCGACGCAGAATTGCAGAAAACAGATATCAGGTGGTAGAAAAGAATTGCTCTGAAAGCGTAGGAAAAGAGGCAGCAGTTCCACAGTGATGCACTTGGCCAAAAAGGGCGTATGCGTTTTTTTCCTGAATATATTCAGGAAAAAACGCATACGCCCTTTTTGGCCAACCCATCAAGCCTGCAATGGAAATCCGCACTACAATGAAGTCTCACTTCCCACTGATCAAAAGGGCCGTCCGAAAAATGTGTAAAATCCAGAGAGGCAGAACAGGCCATGGAGAACCGGCAGCCTTGTTATGCTGATGGGCAGAATGTAAATTGCCAAAAGCCACTCTGGAGAAGTGGATGGTGTTTCCTGGAACAAGGAAAAAAACAAGCTAGAGAGCCTAGGGCACTTCCACTTATAGTGCTGTAGATTCGGAAAATTTAAATGACAAAGACACAGCAACACCAAAGTTTGGGGCTGCTCTGTGTACGGGAACCTTGAGTATGGTACAACTTCAATATCTCAGAAAGAGAAAAATAGATATAGAAGTTGTGGTACATCCCTACAATGGAATATCACTCAACAATGAAATCAATGGCAACAGACCAGTAGCAGCATAATGAGTGGATTTAGTTACGATGATTCTAAGTGAAATAAGTCACACAGAAAAAGAAACATCATAAGATATCACTAATACAGGGAATGTAAACACGGCTACGCGTGAACTGCATTTCAAAACACAACAGAGTCTCACATTTACAAAAGAAACTTAGTCTTGCTTAAGGGGAAAGGAGAGTGGGGAAGCTGCATAAAACCAGAGGTTGACATTAGGACAGATACCATTCCATAAGCCAAATATATATTAGGCAAGACCTACTCCTCGCTCTACCAAATGGAGTCAACACCCCGTATTCAAAACTTAGGAATATACCTGACTATGAAGAAAATTAAAACCTGTACATTTATAGGTCTCCATAAGAAAATCATTTGTGTACAGCAGCATACACACAGCACTGTAAATAAGCTAAATCCCCTTATAAAAATAAATTTGAAAAAGAAATCACAAGGACTGTGAATTAGAGAGAAATTCTTAAATAAGTCCTTCAGGGATCGTGAGGAATCCTGGATTTACCACCTCTACATCCACAGCTGTGGGAGAGATAAGGCTGGATACTTGGGGTTGATACTATTGGTGAGGGAATGCAGACCCTTTGAGGTAAATGTGCATGGTTCCTATTGCACGGGTCCCAAATCTCCACCTTTAAGGGATTTATCCTTCAGCTAAAATATGCATGGAAAACCCAGAATATGGTCCACGAAGTGATCAGACAAAATTTCTAAAACTCATCGCCATTTTCGCCCCCTGGTACTCGAGTTCGTCTTTCCAGATGCGATATTAACATTCTCCCCACTTGGAGAGTCTGTGCCTTTGACATCTTGTTTGGCACAGTTTGCAATTTCTGTGGAAGATGAACAGGAATAAGGAGAACGAATGAGAGGCTAACTCAATGTGTTTGGACGGGCAAATTGAACTCTGATTTCCCTACAGGAAGAAGAATTCACCAAAGGCTCCTCGTGCCATGACGGAATGAGATTAGGGCCTGAAGCAATTCTTCGGGTTTGCGGTCAGCTAACAAGAAAGCTAGTTGAGAAAAGGAGATTTCTGGCACTGTAACTCACAATCCTGTAGAGTTCCAAATGACATCTATCATCCAAAAATTTATTGAAGGAAGGCTGTGAAGAGGACTTGAATGCGACGCAGAATTGCAGAAAACAGATATCAGGTGGTAGAAAAGAATTGCTCTGAAAGCGTAGGAAAAGAGGCAGCAGTTCCACAGTGATGCACTTGGCCAAAAAGGGCGTATGCGTTTTTTTCCTGAATATATTCAGGAAAAAACGCATACGCCCTTTTTGGCCAACCCATCAAGCCTGCAATGGAAATCCGCACTACAATGAAGTCTCACTTCCCACTGATCAAAAGGGCCGTCCGAAAAATGTGTAAAATCCAGAGAGGCAGAACAGGCCATGGAGAACCGGCAGCCTTGTTATGCTGATGGGCAGAATGTAAATTGCCAAAAGCCACTCTGGAGAAGTGGATGGTGTTTCCTGGAACAAGGAAAAAAACAAGCTAGAGAGCCTAGGGCACTTCCACTTATAGTGCTGTAGATTCGGAAAATTTAAACGACAAAGACACAGCAACACCAAAGTTTGGGGCTGCTCTGTGTACGGGAACCTTGAGTATGGTACAACTTCAATATCTCAGAAAGAGAAAAATGGATATAGAAGTTGTGGTACATCCCTACAATGGAATATCACTCAACAATGAAATCAATGGCAACAGACCAGTAGCAGCATAATGAGTGGATTTAGTTACGATGATTCTAAGTGAAATAAGTCACACAGAAAAAGAAACATCATAAGATATCACTAATACAGGGAATGTAAACACGGCTACGCGTGAACTGCATTTCAAAACACAACAGAGTCTCACATTTACAAAAGAAACTTAGTCTTGCTTAAGGGGAAAGGAGAGTGGGGAAGCTGCATAAAACCAGAGGTTGACATTAGGACAGATACCATTCCATAAGCCAAATATATATTAGGCAAGACCTACTCCTCGCTCTACCAAATGGAGTCAACACCCCGTATTCAAAACTTAGGAATATACCTGACTATGAAGAAAATTAAAACCTGTACATTTATAGGTCTCCATAAGAAAATCATTTGTGTACAGCAGCATACACACAGCACTGTAAATAAGCTAAATCCCCTTATAAAAATAAATTTGAAAAAGAAATCACAAGGACTGTGAATTAGAGAGAAATTCTTAAATAAGTCCTTCAGGGATCGTGAGGAATCCTGGATTTACCACCTCTACATCCACAGCTGTGGGAGAGATAAGGCTGGATACTTGGGGTTGATACTATTGGTGAGGGAATGCAGACCCTTTGAGGTAAATGTGCATGGTTCCTATTGCACGGGTCCCAAATCTCCACCTTTAAGGGATTTATCCTTCAGCTAAAATATGCATGGAAAACCCAGAATATGGTCCACGAAGTGATCAGACAAAATTTCTAAAACTCATCGCCATTTTCGCCCCCTGGTACTCGAGTTCGTCTTTCCAGATGCGATATTAACATTCTCCCCACTTGGAGAGTCTGTGCCTTTGACATCTTGTTTGGCACAGTTTGCAATTTCTGTGGAAGATGAACAGGAATAAGGAGAACGAATGAGAGGCTAACTCAATGTGTTTGGACGGGCAAATTGAACTCTGATTTCCCTACAGGAAGAAGAATTCACCAAAGGCTCCTCGTGCCATGACGGAATGAGATTAGGGCCTGAAGCAATTCTTCGGGTTTGCGGTCAGCTAACAAGAAAGCTAGTTGAGAAAAGGAGATTTCTGGCACTGTAACTCACAATCCTGTAGAGTTCCAAATGACATCTATCATCCAAAAATTTATTGAAGGAAGGCTGTGAAGAGGACTTGAATGCGACGCAGAATTGCAGAAAACAGATATCAGGTGGTAGAAAAGAATTGCTCTGAAAGCGTAGGAAAAGAGGCAGCAGTTCCACAGTGATGCACTTGGCCAAAAAGGGCGTATGCGTTTTTTTCCTGAATATATTCAGGAAAAAACGCATACGCCCTTTTTGGCCAACCCATCAAGCCTGCAATGGAAATCCGCACTACAATGAAGTCTCACTTCCCACTGATCAAAAGGGCCGTCAGAAAAATGTGTAAAATCCAGAGAGGCAGAACAGGCCATGGAGAACCGGCAGCCTTGTTATGCTGATGGGCGGAATGTAAATTGCCAACAGCCACTCTGGAGAAGTGGATGGTGTTTCCTGGAACAAGGAAAAAAACAAGCTAGAGAGCCTAGGGCACTTCCACTTATAGTGCTGTAGATTCGGAAAATTTAAACGACAAAGACACAGCAACACCAAAGTTTGGGGTTGCTCTGTGTACGGGAACCTTGAGTATGGTACAACTTCAATATCTCAGAAAGAGAAAAATGGATATAGAAGTTGTGGTACATCCCTACAATGGAATATCACTCAACAATGAAATCAATGGCAACAGACCAGTAGCAGCATAATGAGTGGATTTAGTTACGATGATTCTAAGTGAAATAAGTCACACAGAAAAAGAAACATCATAAGATATCACTAATACAGGGAATGTAAACACGGCTACGCGTGAACTGCATTTCAAAACACAACAGAGTCTCACATTTACAAAAGAAACTTAGTCTTGCTTAAGGGGAAAGGAGAGTGGGGAAGCTGCATAAAACCAGAGGTTGACATTAGGACAGATACCATTCCATAAGCCAAATATATATTAGGCAAGACCTACTCCTCACTCTACCAAATGGAGTCAACACCCCGTATTCAAAACCTAGGAATATACCTGACTATGAAGAAAATTAAAACCTGTACATTTATAGGTCTCCATAAGAAAATCATTTGTGTACAGCAGCATACACACAGCACTGTAAATAAGCTAAATCCCCTTATAAAAATAAATTTGAAAAAGAAATCACAAGGACTGTGAATTAGAGAGAAATTCTTAAATAAGTCCTTCAGGGATCATGAGGAATCCTGGATTTACCACCTCTACATCCACAGCTGTGGAAGACATAAGGCTGGATACTTGGGGTTGATACTATTGGTGAGGGAATGCAGACCCTTTGAGGTAAATGTGCATGGTTCCTATTGCACGGGTCCCAAATCTCCACCTTTAAGGGATTTATCCTTCAGCTAAAATATGCATGGAAAACCCAGAATATGGTCCACGAAGTGATCAGACAAAATTTCTAAAACTCATCGCCATTTTCGCCCCCTGGTACTCGAGTTCGCCTTTCCAGATGCGATATTAACATTCTCCCCACTTGGAGAGTCAGTGCCTTTGACATCTTGTTTGGCACAGTTTGCAATTTCTGTGGAAGATGAACAGGAATAAGGAGAACGAATGAGAGGCTAACTCAATGTGTTTGGACGGCAAATTGAACTCTGATTTCCCTACAGGAAGAAGAATTCACCAAAGGCTCCTCGTGCCATGACGGAATGAGATTAGGGCCTGAAGCAATTCTTCGGGTTTGCGGTCAGCTAACAAGAAAGCTAGTTGAGAAAAGGAGATTTTTGGCACTGTAACTCACAATCCTGTAGAGTTCCAAATGTCATCTATCATCCAAAAATTTATTGAAGGAAGGCTGTGAAGAGGACTTGAATGCGACGCAGAATTGCAGAAAACAGATATCAGGTGGTAGAAAAGAATTGCTCTGAAAGCGTAGGAAAAGAGGCAGCAGTTCCACAGTGATGCACTTGGCCAAAAAGGGCGTATGCGTTTTTTTCCTGAATATATTCAGGAAAAAACGCATACGCCCTTTTTGGCCAACCCATCAAGCCTGCAATGGAAATCCGCACTACAATGAAGTCTCACTACCAACTGATCAAAAGGGCCGTCAGAAAAATGTGTAAAATCCAGAGAGGCAGAACAGGCCATGGAGAACCGGCAGCCTTGTTATGCTGATGGGCGGGATGTAAATTGCCAACAGCCACTCTGGAGAAGTGGATGGTGTTTCCTGGAACAAGGAAAAAAACAAGCTAGAGAGCCTAGGGCACTTCCACTTATAGTGCTGTACATTCGGAAAATTTAAATGACAAAGACACAGCAACACCAAAGTTTGGGGCTGCTCTGTGTACGGGAACCTTGAGTATGGTACAACTTCAATATCTCAGAAAGAGAAAAATGGATATAGAAGTTGTGGTACATCCCTACAATGGAATATCACTCAACAATGAAATCAATGGCAACAGACCAGTAGCAGCATAATGAGTGGATTTAGTTACGATGATTCTAAGTGAAATAAGTCACACAGAAAAAGAAACATCATAAGATATCACTAATACAGGGAATGTAAACACGGCTACGCGTGAAATGCATTTCAAAACACAACAGAGTCTCACATTTACAAAAGAAACTTAGTCTTGCTTAAGGGGAAAGGAGAGTGGGGAAGCTGCATAAAACCAGAGGTTGACATTAGGACAGATACCATTCCATAAGCCAAATATATATTAGACAAGACCTACTCCTCGCTCTACCAAATGGAGTCAACACCCCGTATTCAAAACTTAGGAATATACCTGACTATGAAGAAAATTAAAACCTGTACATTTATAGGTCTCCATAAGAAAATCATTTGTGTACAGCAGCATACACACAGCACTGTAAATAAGCTAAATCCCCTTATAAAAATAAATTTGAAAAAGAAATCACAAGGACTGTGAATTAGAGAGAAATTCTTAAATATGTCCTTCAGGGATCGTGAGGAATCCTGGGTTTACCACCTCTACATCCACAGCAGGGGGAGAGATAAGGCTGGATACTTGGGGTTGATACTATTGGTGAGGGAATGCAGACCCTTTGAGGTAAATGTGCATGGTTCCTATTGCACGGGTCCCAAATCTCCACGTTTAAGGGATTTATCCTTCAGCTAAAATATGCATGGAAAACCCAGAATATGGTCCACGAAGTGATCAGACAAAATTTCTAAAACTCATCGCCATTTTCGCCCCCTGGTACTCGAGTTCGCCTTTCCAGATGCGATATTAACATTCTCCCCACTTGGAGAGTCAGTGCCTTTGACATCTTGTTTGGCACAGTTTGCAATTTCTGTGGAAGATGAACAGGAATAAGGAGAACGAATGAGAGGCTAACTCAATGTGTTTGGACGGGCAAATTGAACTCTGATTTCCCTACAGGAAGAAGAATTCACCAAAGGCTCCTCGTGCCATGACGGAATGAGATTAGGGCCTGAAGCAATTCTTCGGGTTTGCGGTCAGCTAACAAGAAAGCTAGTTGAGAAAAGGAGATTTTTGGCACTGTAACTCACAATCCTGTAGAGTTCCAAATGTCATCTATCATCCAAAAATTTATTGAAGGAAGGCTGTAAAGAGGACTTGAATGCGACGCAGAATTGCAGAAAACAGATATCAGGTGGTAGAAAAGAATTGCTCTGAAAGCGTAGGAAAAGAGGCAGCAGTTCCACAGTGATGCACTTGGCCAAAAAGGGCGTATGCGTTTTTTTCCTGAATATATTCAGGAAAAGACGCATACGCCCTTTTTGGCCAACCCATCAAGCCTGCAATGGAAATCCGCACTACAATAAAGTCTCACTTCCCACTGATCAAAAGGGCCGTCAGAAAAATGTGTAAAATCCAGAGAGGCAGAACAGGCCATGGAGAACCGGCAGCCTTGTTATGCTGATGGGCGGGATGTAAATTGCCAACAGCCACTCTGGAGAAGTGGATGGTGTTTCCTGGAACAAGGAAAAAAACAAGCTAGAGAGCCTAGGGCACTTCCACTTATAGTGCTGTACATTCGGAAAATTTAAATGACAAAGACACAGCAACACCAAAGTTTGGGGCTGCTCTGTGTACGGGAACCTTGAGTATGGTACAACTTCAATATCTCAGAAAGAGAAAAATGGATATAGAAGTTGTGGTACATCCCTACAATGGAATATCACTCAACAATGAAATCAATGGCAACAGACCAGTAGCAGCATAATGAGTGGATTTAGTTACGATGATTCTAAGTGAAATAAGTCACACAGAAAAAGAAACATCATAAGATATCACTAATACAGGGAATGTAAACACGGCTACGCGTGAACTGCATTTCAAAACACAACAGAGTCTCACATTTACAAAAGAAACTTAGTCTTGCTTAAGGGGAAAGGAGAGTGGGGAAGCTGCATAAAACCAGAGGTTGACATTAGGACAGATACCATTCCATAAGCCAAATATATATTAGACAAGACCTACTCCTAGCTCTACCAAATGGAGTCAACACCCCGTATTCAAAACCTAGGAATATACCTGACTATGAAGAAAATTAAAACCTGTACATTTATAGGTCTCAATAAGAAAATCATTTGTGTACAGCAGCATACACACAGCACTGTAAATAAGCTAAATCCCCTTATAAAAATAAATTTGAAAAAGAAATCACAAGGACTGTGAATTAGAGAGAAATTCTTAAATAAGTCCTTCAGGGATCGTGAGGAATCCTGGATTTACCACCTCTACATCCACAGCTGTGGAAGACATAAGGCTGGATACTTGGGGTTGATATATTGGTGAGGGAATGCAGACCCTTTGAGGTAAATGTGCATGGTTCCTATTGCAGGGGTCCCAAATCTCCACGTTTAAGGGATTTATCCTTCAGCTAAAATATGCATGGAAAACCCAGAATATGGTCCACGAAGTGATCAGACAAAATTTCTAAAACTCATCGCCATTTTCGCCCCCTGGTACTCGAGTTCGCCTTTCCAGATGCGATATTAACATTCTCCCCACTTGGAGAGTCAGTGCCTTTGACATCTTGTTTGGCACAGTTTGCAATTTCTGTGGAAGATGAACAGGAATAAGGAGAACGAATGAGAGGCTAACTCAATGTGTTTGGACGGGCAAATTGAACTCTGATTTCCCTACAGGAAGAAGAATTCACCAAAGGCTCCTCGTGCCATGACGGAATGAGATTAGGGCCTGAAGCAATTCTTCGGGTTTGCGGTCAGCTAACAAGAAAGCTAGTTGAGAAAAGGAGATTTTTGGCACTGTAACTCACAATCCTGTAGAGTTCCAAATGTCATCTATCATCCAAAAATTTATTGAAGGAAGGCTGTGAAGAGGACTTGAATGCGACGCAGAATTGCAGAAAACAGATATCAGGTGGTAGAAAAGAATTGCTCTGAAAGCGTAGGAAAAGAGGCAGCAGTTCCACAGTGATGCACTTGGCCAAAAAGGGCGTATGCGTTTTTTTCCTGAATATATTCAGGAAAAAACGCATACGCCCTTTTTGGCCAACCCATCAAGCCTGCAATGGAAATCCGCACTACAATGAAGTCTCACTACCCACTGATGAAAAGGGCCGTCAGAAAAATGTGTAAAATCCAGAGAGGCAGAACAGGCCATGGAGAACCGGCAGCCTTGTTATGCTGATGGGCGGGATGTAAATTGCCAACAGCCACTCTGGAGAAGTGGATGGTGTTTCCTGGAAAAAGGAAAAAAACAAGCTAGAGAGCCTAGGGCACTTCCACTTATAGTGCTGTAGATTCGGAAAATTTAAATGACAAAGACACAGCAACACCAAAGTTTGGGGCTGCTCTGTGTACGGGAACCTTGAGTATGGTACAACTTCAATATCTCAGAAAGAGAAAAATGGATATAGAAGTTGTGGTACATCCCTACAATGGAATATCACTCAACAATGAAATCAATGGCAACAGACCAGTAGCAGCATAATGAGTGGATTTAGTTACGATGATTCTAAGTGAAATAAGTCACACAGAAAAAGAAACATCATAAGATATCACTAATACAGGGAATGTAAACACGGCTACGCGTGAACTGCATTTCAAAACACAACACAGTCTCACATTTACAAAAGAAACTTAGTCTTGCTTAAGGGGAAAGGAGAGTGGGGAAGCTGCATAAAACCAGAGGTTGACATTAGGACAGATACCATTCCATAAGCCAAATATATATTAGACAAGACCTACTCCTCGCTCTACCAAATGGAGTCAACACCCCGTATTCAAAACCTAGGAATATACCTGACTATGAAGAAAATTATAACCTGTACATTTATAGGTCTCCATAAGAAAATCATTTGTGTACAGCAGCATACACACAGCACTGTAAATAAGCTAAATCCCCTTATAAAAATAAATTTGAAAAAGAAATCACAAGGACTGTGAATTAGAGAGAAATTCTTAAATAAGTCCTTCAGGGATCGTGAGGAATCCTGGATTTACCACCTCTACATCCACAGCTGTGGGAGAGATAAGGCTGGATACTTGGGGTTGATACTATTGGTGAGGGAATGCAGACCCTTTGAGGTAAATGTGCATGGTTCCTATTGCACGGGTCCCAAATCTCCACGTTTAAGGGGTTTATCCTTCAGCTAAAATATGCATGGAAAACCCAGAATATGGTCCACGAAGTGATCAGACAAAATTTCTAAAACTCATCGCCATTGTCGCCCCCTGGTACTCGAGTTCGCCTTTCCAGATGCGATATTAACATTCTCCCCACTTGGAGAGTCTGTGCCTTTGACATCTTGTTTGGCACAGTTTGCAATTTCTGTGGAAGATGAACAGGAATAAGGAGAACGAATGAGAGGCTAACTCAATGTGTTTGGACGGGCAAATTGAACACTGATTTCCCTACAGGAAGAAGAATTCACCAAAGGCTCAGCGTGCCATGCAGGAATGAGATTAGGGCCTGAAGCAATTCTTCGGGTTTGCGGTCAGCTCACAAGAAAGCGAGCTGAGAAAAGGAGATTTTTGGCACTGCAACTCACAATCCTGCAGAGTTCCAAATGACCCCTATCATCCAAAAATTAATTGAAGGAAGGCTGTGAAGAGGACTTGAACGCGACACAGAATTGCAGAAAACAGATATCAGGTGGTAGATAAGTATTGCTCTGAAAGCGCAGGAAAAGAGGCAGCAGTTCGACAGTGATGCACTTGGCCAAAAAGGGCATATGCTTTTTTTCCTGAATATATTCAGGAAACAAAAACATATGCCCTTTTTGGCCAACCAAGCAAGCCTGCAATGGAAATCCACACTACAATGAAGTCTCACTTCCCACTGATGAAAAGGGCCGTCCGAAAAATGTGTAAAATCCAGAGAGGCAGGACAGGCAATGTAGAACCGGCAGCCTTGCTATGCTGATGGGCGGGATGTAAATTGCCAACAGCCACTCTGGAGAAGTGGATGGTGTTTCCTGGAACCAAGAAAAAACCAAGCCAGAGAGCCTGGGGCACTTCCACTTATGGTGCTATAGATTCGGAAAATTTGAATGACAAACACACAGCAACATCAAAGTTTGGAGCTGCTCTGTGTACGGGAACCTTGAGTATGGTACAACTTCAATATCTCACAAAGAGAAAAATGGATATCGAAGTTGTGGTACATCCCTACAGTGGAATATCACTCAACAATGAAATCAATGGCAACAGACCAGTAGCAGCATAATGAGTGGATTTAGTTACGATGATTCTAAGTGAAATAAGTCACACAGAAAAAGAAACATCATAAGATATCACTAATACAGGGAATGTAAACACGGCTACGCATGAACTGCATTTCAAAACACAACAGAGTCTCACATTTACAAAAGAAACTTAGGCTTGCTTAAGGGGAAAGGAGAGTGGGGAGGCTGCATAAAATCAGAGGTTGACATTAGGACAGATACCATTCCATAAGCCAAATATATATTAGACAAGACCTACTCCTCGCTCTACCAAATGGAGTCAACACCCCGTATTCAAAACCTAGGAATATACCTGACTATGAAGAAAATTAAAACCTGTACATATATAGGTCTCCATAAGAAAATCATTTGTGTACAGCAGCATACACACAGCACTGTAAATAAGCTAAATCCCCTTATAAAAATAAATTTGAAAAAGAAATCACAAGGACTGTGAATTAGAGAGAAATTCTTAAATAAGTCCTTCATAGATTGTGAGGAATCCTGGATTTACCACCTCTACATCCACAGCTGTGGGAGAGATAAGGCTGGATACTTGGGGTTGATACTATTGGTGAGGGAATGCAGACCCTTTGAGGTAAATGTGCATGGTTCCCATTCCTCGGGTCCCAAATCTCCACGTTTAAGGGATTTATCCTTCAGCTAAAATATGCATGGAAAACCCAGAATATGGTCCACGAAGTGATCAGGCAAAATTTCTAAAACTCATCGCCATTTTCCCCCCTGGTACTCGAGTTCGACTTTCCAGATGCGATATTAACATTCTCCCCACTTGGAGAGTCAGTGCCTTTGACCTCTTGTTTGGCACAGTTTGCAATTTCCGTGGAAGATGAACAGGAATAAGGAGAACCAATGAGCAGCTAACTCGATGTGTTTGGACAGGCACATTGAACTCTGATTTCCCAACAGGAAGAAGAATTCACCAAAGGCTCAGCGTGCCATGCAGGAACGAGATTAGGGCCTGAAGCAATTCTTCGGGATTGCGGTCAGCTCACAAGAAAGCGAGCTGAGAAAAGGAGATTTTTGGCACTGTAACTCACAATCCTGCAGAGTTCCAAATGACCCCTATCATCCAAAAATTAATTGAAGGAAGGCTGTGAAGAGGACTTGAACGCGACACAGAATTGCAGAAAACAGATATCAGGTGGTAGATAAGTATTGCTCTGAAAGCGCAGGAAAAGAGGCAGCAGTTCGACAGTGATTCACTTAGCCAAAAAGGGCGTATGCTTTTTTTCCTGAATATATTCAGGAAACAAAAACATACGCCCTTTTTGGCCAACCAAGCAAGCCTGCAATGGAAATCCGCACTACAATGAAGTCTCACTTCCCACCGATCAAAAGGGCCGTCCGAAAAATGTGTAAAATCCAGAGAGGCAGGACAGGCAATGTAGAACCGGCAGCCTTGCTATGCTGATGGGCGGGATGTAAATTGCCAACAGCCACTCTGGAGAAGTGGATGGTGTTTCCTGGAACCAAGAAAAAACCAAGCCAGAGAGCCTGGGGCACTTCCACTTATGGTGCTATAGATTCGGACAATTTAAATGAAAAAGACAGAGCCACACCAAAGTTTGGGGCTGCTCTGTGTACTGGAACCTTGACTATGGTACAACTTCAATAGCCCAGAAAGAGAAAAACGGATATAGAAGCTGTGGTACATACCTCCAATGGAATATCACTCAACAATGAAATCAATGGCAACAGACCAGTAGCAGCATAATGAGTGGATTTAGTTACGATGATTCTAAGTGAAATAAGTCACACAGAAAAAGAAACATCATAAGATATCACTAATACCGGGAATGTAAACACGGCTATGCATGAACTGTATTTCAAAACACAACAGAGTCTCACATTTACAAAAGAAACTTATGCTTGCTTAAGGGGACAGGAGAGTGGGGAGGCTGCATAAAACCAGAGGTTGACATTAGGACAGATACCATTCCATAAGCCAAATATATATTAGACAAGACCTACTCCTTGCTCAACCAAATGGACTCAACACCCCGTATTCAAAACCTAGGAATATACCTGACTATGAAGAAAATTAAAACTCATACACTAATAAGTCTCCATAAGAAAATCATTTGTGTACAGCAGCATACACACAGCAGTGTAAATAAGCTAAATCCCCATATAAAAATAAATTTGAAAAATAAAACACCAGGACTGTGAAATAGAGAGAAATTCTTAAGTAAGTCCTTCAGGGCTTGTGAGGAATCTTGGATTTACCACCTCTACATCCACGGCTGGGGGAGGGATAAGGCTGGACACTTGGGGCTGAAACTATTGGTGAGGGAATGCAGACCCTTTGAGGTAATGGTGCATTGTTCCCATTCCACGGGTCACAAATCTCTACGTGTAAGGGATTTATCCTCCAGCTAAAATACGCATGGAAAACCTTGAATATGGTCCATGAAGTGATCAGGCAAAATTTCTAAAACTCATCGCCATTTTCGACCCTGGTACTCGAGTTCGCCTTTCCAGGTGCGATATTAACATTCTCCCCACTTGGAGAGTCAGTGCCTTTGACATCTTGTTTCGCACAGTTTGCAATTTCTGTAGAAGATGAACAGGAATAAGGAGAACCAATGAGCGGCTAACTCGAAGTGTTTGGACGGGCACATTGAACTCTAATTTCCCTACAGGAAGAATTCACCAAAGGCTCAGTGTGCCATGCCGGAACGAGACTAGGGCCTGAAGCAATTCTTCGGGTTTGTGGTCAGCTCAGAAGAAAGTGAGTTGAGAAAAGATTTTTGGCAATGTAACTCACAATCCTGCAGAGTTCCAAATGACCCCTATCATCCCAAAATTTATTGAAGGAAGGCTGTGAAGAGGACTTGAACGCGACGCAGAATGGCAGAAAACAGATACCAGGTGGTAGATAAGAATTGCTCTGAAAGCGTAGGAAAAGAGGCAGCAGTTCGACAGTGATGCACTTGGCCAAAAAGGGCGTATGCGTTTTTTCCTGATTATATTCAGGAAAAAAGGCATACGCCCTTTTTGGCCAACCAAGCAAGACTGCAATGGAAGTCCACATTACAATGAAGTCTCACTTCCCACCGATCAAAAGGGCCGTCCGAAAAAAGTGTAAAATCCAGAGAGGCAGGACAGGCCATGGAGAACTGGCAGCCTTGTTATGCTGATGGGCGGGATGTAAATTTCCAACAGCTACTCTGGAGAAGTGGATGGTGTTTCCGGCAACAAAGAAGAAAACAAGCTAGAGAGCCTAGGGCACTTCCACTTATGGTGCTATAGATTCGGAAAATTTAAATGAAAAAGACACAGCCACACCAAAGTTTGGGGCTGCTCTGTGTACGGGAACCTTGACTATGGTACAACTTCATTAGCCCAGAAAGAGAAAAAGGGATATAGAAGTTGTGGTACATACCTACAATGGAATATCACTCAATAATGAAATCAATGGTAAAAGACCAGTAGCAGCATAATGAGTGGATTTAGTTACGATGATTCTAAGTGAAATAAGTCACACAGAAAAAGAAACATCATAAGATATCACTAATACCGGGAACCTAAACACAACTACACGTGAACTGCATTTCAAAACACAACGGAGTCTCACATTTACAAAAGAAACTTATGTTTCCTTAAGGGGAAAGGAGAGTGGGGAGGCTGCAAAAAACCAGAGGTTGACATTAGGATAGATACCATTCCATAAGCCAAATATATATTAGACAAGACCTACTCCGTGCTCAACCAAATGGACTCAACATCCCGTATTCAAAACCTAGGAATATACCTGACTATGAAGAAAATTAAAACCCGTACATTTATACGTCTCCATAAGAAAATCATTTGTGTACAGCAGCATACACACAGCAGTGTAAATAAGCTAAATGCCCTTATAAAAATAAATTTGAAAAAGAAATCACAAGGACTGTGAATTAGAGAGAAATTCTTAAATAAGTCCGTCAGGGATTGTGACGAATCCTGGATTTACCACCTCTACATCCACAGCTGTGGGAGAGATAAGGCTGGATACTTGGGGTTGATACTATTGGTGAGGGAATGCAGACCCTTTGAGGTAAATGTGCATGTTTCCCATTCCACGGGTCCCAAATCTCCACGTGTAAGGGATTTATCCTTCAGCTAAAATATGCAAGGAAAACCCAGAATATGGTCCACGAAGTGATCAAGCAAAATTTCTAAAACTTATCGCCATTTTCGCCACCTGGTACTCGAGTTCGCCATTCCAGATGCGATATTAACATTCTCCCCACTTGGAGAGTCAGTGCCTTTGACCTCTTGTTTGGCACAGTTTGCAATTTCTGTTGAAGATGATCAGGAATACGGATAAAAAATGAGCGAATAACTCGATGTGTTTGGACGGACACATTGAAATATGATTTCCCTACAGGAAGAATTCACCAAAGGTTCAGCGTGCCATGCCGGAAGGAGATTAGGGCCTGAAGCAACTCTTCGGGTTTTTGGTCAACTCAGAAGAAAGCGAGCTGAGAAAAGGAGATTTTTGGCACTGTAACTCACAATCCTGCAGAGATCCAAATGACGCCTCTCATCCAAAAATTTATTGAAGGAAGGCTGTGAAGACGACTTGAACGCGACACAGAATTGCAGAAAACAGATATCAGGTGGTAGATAAGTATTGCTCTGAAAGCATAGGAAAAGAGGCAGCAGTTCGACAGTGATGCACTTGGCCAATAAGGGCATATGCTTTTTTTCCTGAATATATTCAGGAAAAAACGCATACGCCCTTTTTGGCAAACCAAGGTAGCCTGCAATGGAAATCCGCACTACAATAAAGTCTCACTTCCCACCGATCAAAAGGGGCCGTCCGAAAAATGTGTAAAATCCAGAGAGGCAGGACAGGCAATGGAGAACCGGCAGCCTTGCTATGCTGATGGGCGGGATGTAAATTGCCAACAGCCACTCTGGAGAAGTGGATGGTGTTTCCTGGAACCAAGAAAAAAACAAGCCAGAAAGCCTGGGGCACTTCCACTTATGGTGCTATAGATTCGGAAAATTGAAATGAAAAAGACACAGCCACACGAAAGTTTGGGGCTGCTCGGTTTACGGGAACCTTGACTATGGTACAACTTCAATAGCCCAGAAAGAGAAAAATGGATATAGAAGTTGTGGTACATCCCTACTATGGAATATCACTCAACAATGAAATCAATGGCAACAGACCAGTAGCAACATAAGGAGTGGATTTAGTTACGATGATTCTAAGTGAAATAAGACCCACAGGAAAAGAAACATCATAAGATATCACTAATACCGGGAATGTAAACACGGCTACGAATGATCTGCATTACAAAACACAACAGAGTCTCACATTTATAAAAGAAACTTAGGCTTGCTTAAGGGGAAAGGAGAGTGGGGAGGCTTCATAAAACCAGAGGTTGACATTAGGACAGATACCATTCCATAAGCCAAATATATATTAGACAAGACCTACTCCTCGCTCAACAAAATGGACTCAACACCCCGTATTCAAAACCTAGGAATATACCTGACTATGAAGAAGATTAAAACCCATACATTTATAGGTCTCCAAAAGAAAATCATTTGTGTACAGCAGCATACACACAGCAGTGTAAATAAGCTAAATCTCCTTATAAAAATAAATTTGAAAAAGAAAACACAAGGACTGTCAAATAGAGAGAAATTCTTAAATAAGTCCTTCAGGGATTGTGAGGAATCCTGGATTTACCACCTCTACATCCACAGCTGTGGGAGAGATATGGCTGGATACTTGGGGCTGATACTATTGGTGAGGGAATGCAGACCCTTTGAGGTAAATGTGCATGGTTCCCATTCCACGGGTGCCAAATCTCCACGTGTAAGGGATTTATCCTTCAGCTAAAATATGCATGGAAAACCCAGAATATGGTCCACGAAGTGATCAGGCAAAATTTCTAAAACTCATCGCCATTTTCGCCCCCTGGTACTCGAGTTCGCCTTTCCAGATGCGATATTAACATTCTCCCCACTTGGAGAGTCAGTGCCTTTGACATCTTGTTTGGCACAGTTTGCAATTTCCGTGGAAGATGAACAGGAATAAGGAGAACCAATGACCAGCTAACTCGATGTGTTTGGACAGGCACATTGAACTCTGATTTCCCAAAAGGAAGAAGAATTCACCAAAGGCTCAGCGTGCCACGCCGGAACGAGATTAGGGCCTGAAGCAATTCTTCGGGTTTTTGGTCAACTCAGAAGAAAGCGAGCTGAGAAAAGGAGATTTTTGGCACTGTAACTCTCAATCCTGCAGAGATCCAAATGACCCCTATCATCCAAAAATTAATTGAAGGAAGGCTGTGAAGACGACTTGAACGCGACACAGAATTGCAGAAAACAGATATCAGGTGGTAGATAAGTATTGCTCTGAAAGCGTAGGAAAAGAGGCAGCAGTTCGACAGTGATGCACTTGGTCAAAAAGGGCGTATGCTTTTTTTCCTGAATATATTCAGGAAACAAAAACATACGCCCTTTTTGGCCAACCAAGCAAGCCTGCAATGGAAATCCGCACTACAATGAAGTCTCACTTCCCACCGATCAAAAGGGCCGTCCGAAAAATGTGTAAAATCCAGAGAGGCAGGACAGGCAATGGAGAACCGGCAACCTTGCTATGCTGATGGGCGGGATGTAAATTGCCAGCAGCCACTCTGGAGAAGTTGATGGTGTTTCTTGGAACAAAGAAAAAACCAAGCCAGAGAGCCTGGGGCACTTCCACTTATGATGCTATAGATTCGGAAAATTTAAATGAAAAAGAGAGCCACACCAGAGTTTGGGGCTGCTCTGTGTACCGGAACCTTGACTATGGTACAACTTCAATAGCCCAGAAAGAGAAAAACGGATATAGAAGTTGTGGTACATACCTCCAATGGAATATCACTCAACAATGAAATCAATGGCAACAGACCAGTAGCAGCATAATGAGTGGATTTAGTTACGATGATTCTAAGTGAAATAAGTCACACAGAAAAAGAAGCATCATAAAATATCACTATTACTGTGAATGTAAACACGGCTATGCATGAACTGCATTTCAAAACACAACAGAGTCTCACATTTACAAAAGAAACTTATGCTTGCTTAAGGGGAAAGGAGAGTGGGGAGGCTGCATAAAACGAGAGGTTGACATTAGGACAGATACCATTCCATAAGCCAAATATATATTAGACAAGACCTACTCCTTGCTCAACCAAATGGACTCAACACCCCGTATTCAAAACCTAGGAATATACCTGACTATGAAGAAAATTAAAACCCATACATTTATAGGTCTAAATAAGAAAATCATTTTTGTACAGCAGCCTACACACAGCAGTGTAAATAAGCTAAATCCCCATATAAAAATAAATTTGAAAAAGAAAACACAAGGACTGTGAAATAGAGAGAAATTCTCAAATAAGTCCTTGAGGGCTTGTGAGGAATCTTGGATTTACCACCTCTACATCCACAGCTCTGGGAGAGATAAGGCCGGACAGTTGGGTCTGATACGAATGGTGAGGGAATTCAGACCCTTTGAGGTAATGGTGCATGGTTCCCATTCCACGGGTCCCAAATCTCCACGTTTAACGGATTTATCCTTTAGCTAAAATATGCATGGAAAACCCAGAATATGGTCCACGAAGTGATCAGGCAAAATTTCTAAAACTCATCGCCATTTACGCCCCCTGGTTCTCGAGTTCGCCGTTCCAGTTGCAATATTATCATTCTCCCCACTTGGAGAGTCAGTGACTTTGACCTCTTGTTTGGCACAGTTTGCAATTTCTGTGGAAGATGAACAGGAATAAGGAGAACCAATGAGCGGCTAACTCGAAGTGTTTGGACGGGCACATTGAACTCTAATTTCCCTACAGGAAGAATTCACCAAAGGCTCAGTGTGCCATGCCGGATCGAGATTAGGGCCTGAAGCAATTCTTCGGGTTTGCGGTGAGCTCAGAAGAAAGTGAGTTGAGAAAAGATTTTTGGAACTGTAACTCACAATCCTGCAGAGTTCCAAATGACCCCTATCATCCCAAAATTTATTGAAGGAAGGCTGTGAAGAGGACTTGAACGCGACGCAGAATGGCAGAAAAGAGATACCAGGTGGTAGATAAGAATTGCTCTGAAAGCGTAGGAAAAGAGGCCGCAGTTCAACAGTGATGCACTTGGCCAAAAAGGGCGTATGCGTTTTTTCCTGATTATATTCAGGAAAAAAGGCATACGCCCTTTTTGGCCAACCAAGCAAGCCTGCAATGGAAATCTGCACTACAATGAAGTCTCACTTCCCACCGATCAAAAGGGCCGTCCGAAAAAAGTGTAAAATCCAGAGAGGTAGGACAGGCCATGGAGAACTGGCAGCCTTGTTATGCTGATGGGCGGGATGTAAATTTCCAACAGCTACTCTGGAGAAGTGGATGGTGTTTCCTGGAACAAAGAAGAAAACAAGCTAGAGAGCCTAGGGCACTTCCACTTATGGTGCTATAGATTCGGAAAATTTAAATGACAAAGACACAGCCACACCAAAGTTTGGGGCTGCTCTGTGTACGGGAACCTTGACTATGGTACAACTTCATTAGCCCAGAAACAGAAAAAGGGATATAGAAGTTGTGGTACATACCTACAATGGAATATCACTCAATAATGAAATCAATGGTAAAAGACCAGTAGCAGCATAATGAGTGGATTTAGTTATGATGATTCTAAGTAAAATAAGTCACACAGAAAAAGAAACATCATAAGATATCACTAACACTGGGAACGTAAACACAACTACACGTGAACTGCATTTCAAAACACAACAGAGTCTCACATTTACAAAATAAACTTATGTTTACTTAAGGGGAAAGGAGAGTGGGGAGGCTGCATAAAACCAGAGGTTGACATTAGGATAGATACCATTCGATAAGCCAAATATATATTAGACAAGACCTACTCCGTGCTCAACCAAATGGACTCAACATCCCGTATTGAAAACCTAGGAATATACCTGACTATGAAGAAAATTAAAACCCATACATTTATAGGTCTCCATAAGAAAATCATTTGTGTACAGCAGCATACAGACAGCAGTGTAAATAAGCTAAATGCCCGTATAAAAATAAATTTGAAAAAGAAAACCCAAGGACTGTGAAATAGAGACAAATTCTTAAATAAGTCCTTCAGGGCTTGTGAGGAATCTGGGATTTACCACCTCTACATCCACAGCTGGGGGAGAGATAAGGCTGGACACTTAGGGCTGATACTATTGGTGAGGGAATGCAGACCCTTTGAGGTGATGGTGCATGGTTCCCATTCCACGGGTCCCAAACCTTCACGTTTAAGGGATTTATCCTTCAGCTAAAATATGCATGGAAAACCCAGAATATGGTCCACGAAGTGATCAGGCAAAATTTCTAAAACTTATCGCCATTTTCGCCCCCTGGTACTCGAGTTCGCCATTCCAGATGCGATATTAACATTCTCCCCACTTGGAGAGTCAGTGCCTTTGACCTCTTGTTTGGCACAGTTTGCAATTTCTGTGGAAGATGATCAGGAATAAGGATAAAAAATGAGCGAATAACTTGATGTGTTTGGACGGACACATTGAAATCTGATTTCCCTACAGGAAGAATTCACCAAAGGTTCAGCGTGCCATGCCGGAAGGAGATTAGGGCCTGAAGCAACTCTTCGGGTTTGCGGTCAGCTCACAAGAAAGCGAGTGGAGAAAACGAGATTTTTGGCACTGTAACTCGCAATCCTGCAGAGTTCCAAATGACCCCTCTCATCCAAAAATTTATTGAAGGAAAGCTGTGAAGAGGACTTGAACGTGACTCAGAATTGCAGAAAACAGATATCAGGTGGTAGATAAGAATTGCTCTGAAAGCATAGGAAAAGAGGCAGCAGTTTGACAGTGATGCACTTGGCCAATAAGGGCATATGCTTTTTTTTCCTGAATATATTCAGGAAAAAACGCATACGCCCTTTTTGGCAAACCAAGGAAGCCTGCAATGGAAATCCGCACTACAATAAAGTCTCACTTCCCACCGATCAAAAGGGGCCGTCCGAAAAATGTGTAAAATCCAGAGAGGCAGGACAGGCAATGGAGAACCGGCAGCCTTGCTATGCTGATGGGCGGGATGTAAATTGCCAACAGCCACCCTGGAGAAGTGGATGGTGTTTCCTGGAACAAAGAAAAAACCAAGCCAGAAAGCCTGGGGCACTTCCACTTATGGTGCTATAGATTCGGAAAATTTAAATGAAAAAGACACAGCCACACCAAAGTTTGGGGCTGCTCGGTTTACGGAAACCTTGACTATGGTACAACTTCAATAGCCCAGAAAGAGAAAAATGGATATAGAAGTTGTGGTACATCCCTACTATGGAATATCACTCAACAATGAAATCAATGGCAACAGACGAGTAGCAACATAAGGAGTGGATTTAGTTACGATGATTCTAAGTGAAATAAGTCCCACAGGAAAAGAAACAACATAAGATATCACTAATACCGGGAATGTAAACACGGCTACGAGTGAACTGCATTACAAAACACAACAGAGTCTCACATTTATAAAAGAAACTTAGGCTTGCTTAAGGGGAAAGGAGAGTGGGGAGGCTTCATAAAACCAGAGGTTGACATTAGGACAGATACCATTCCATAAGCCAAATATATATTAGACAAGACCTACTCCTCGCTCAACAAAATGGACTCAACACCCCGTATTCAAAACCTAGGAATATACCTGACTATGAAGAAGATTAAAACCCATACATTTATAGGTCTCCAAAAGAAAATCATTTGTGTACAGCAGCATACACACAGCAGTGTAAATAAGCTAAATCTCCTTATAAAAATAAATTTGAAAAAGAAAACACAAGGACTGTCAAATAGAGAGAAATTCTTAAATAAGTCCTACAGGGCTTGTGAGGAATCTTGGATTTACCACCTCTACATCCACAGCTGTGGGAGAGATAAGGCTGGACACTTGGGGCTGATACTATTGGCGAGGGAATGCAGACCCTTTGAAGTAATGGTGCATGGTTCCCATTCCAAGGGTCCCAAATCTCCACGTTTAAGGGATTTATCCTTCAGCTAAAATATGCATGGGAAACCCAGAATATGGTCCACGAAGTGATCAGGCAAAATTTCTAAAACTTATGGCTATTTTCGCCACCTGGTACTCGAGTTCGCCGTTCCAGATGCGATATTAACATTCTCCCCACTGGGAGAGTCAGTGCCTTTGATCTCTTGTTTGGCACAGTTTGCAATTTCTGTGGAAGATGAACAGGAATAAGGAGAACCAATGAGCAGCTAACTCGATGTCTTTGGATGGGCACATTGAACTCTGATTTCCCTACAGGAAGAAGAATTCACCAAAGGCTCAGCATGCCATGCCGGAACGAGATTAGGGCCTGAAGCAATTCTTCGGGTTTGCGGTCAGCTAACAAGAAAGCGAGTTGAGAAAAGGAGATTTTTGGCACTGTAACTCACAATCCTGTAGAGTTCCAAATGACCCCTATCATCCAAAAATTTATTGAAGGAAGTCTGTGAAGAGGACTTGAATGTGACGCAGAATTGCAGAAAACAGATATCAGGTGGTAGATAAGAATTGCTCTGAAAGCGTAGGAAAAGAGGCAGCAGTTCCACAGTGATGCACTTGGCCAAAAAGGGCATATGCGTTTTTTTCCTGAATATTTTCAGGAAAAAACGCATATGCCCTTTTTGGCCAACCCATCAAGCCTGCAATGGAAATCCGCACTACAATGAAGTCTCACTTCCCACTGATCAAAAGGGCCTTCAGAACAAAGTGTAAAATCCAGAGAGGCAGAACAGGCCATGGAGAACCGGCAGCCTTGTTATGCTGATGGGCGGGATGTAAATTGCCAACAGCCACTCTGGAGAAGTGGATGGTGTTTCCTGGAACAAAGAAAAAACAAGCTAGAGAGCCTAGGGCACTTCCACTTATAGTGCTATAGATTCGGAAAATTTAAATGACAAAGACACAGCAACACCAATGTTTGGGGCAGCTCTGTGTACGGGAAACTTGACTATGGTACAACTTCAATATCCCAGAAAGGGAAAAATGGATATAGAAGTTGTGGTACATCCCTACAATGGAATATCACTCAACAATGAAATCAATAGCAACAGACCAGTAGCAGCATAATGAGAGTATTTTGTTATGATGATTGTAAGTGAAATAAGTCACACAGAAAAAGAAACATCATAAAATATCACTAATACTGAGAATGTAAACACGGCTACGGGTGAACTGCATTACAAAACACAACAGAGTCTCACATTTACAAAAGAAACGTAAGCTTGCTTAAGGGGAAAGGAGAGTGGGGAGGCTGCATAAAACCCGAGGTTGACATTAGGACAGATACCATTCCATAAACCAAATATATATTAGACAAGACCTACTCCTCGCTCTACCAAATGGACTTAACACCCCGTAGTCAAAACCTAGGAATATACCTGACTATGAAGAAAATTAAAACCCATACATTTATAGGTCTCCATAAGAAACTCATTTGTGTACAGCAGCATACTCACAGCACTGTAAATAAGCTAAATCCCCTTATAAAATTAAATTTGAAAAAGAAATCACAAGGACTGTGAAATAGAGAGAAATTCTTAAATAAGTCCTTCAGGGATTGTGAGGAATCTTGGATTTACCACCTCTACCTCCACAGCTGTGAGAGAGATAAGGCTGGACACTTGGGGCTGATACTATTGGTGAGGGAATGCAGACCCTTTGAGGTAATGGTGCATGGTTCCAATTCCACGGATCCCAAATCTCCACGTTTAAGGGATTTATCCTTTAGCTAAAATATGCATGGAAAACCCAGAATATGGTCCACGAAGTGATCAGGCAAAATTTCTAAAACTCATCGCCATTTTCGCCCCCTGGTACTCGAGTTCGCCTTTCCACATGCGATATTAATATTCTCCCCACTTGGAGAGTCAGTGCCTTTGACCTCTTGTTTCGCACAGTTTGCAGTTTCTGTAGAAGATGATCAGGAATAAGGAGAACCAATGAGCGGCTAACTCGAAGTGTTTGGACGGGCACATTGAACTCTGATTTCCCTACAGGAAGAAGAATTCACCAAAGGCTCAGCGTGCCAAGTGGGAACGAGATTAAGGCCTGAAGCAATTCTTCGGGTTTGTGGTCAGCTCACAACAAAGCGAGTTGAGAAAAGGAGATTTTTGGCACTGTAACTCACAATCCTGCAGAGTTCCAAATGACCCCTATCATCCAAAAATTTATTGAAGGCTGTGAAGAGGACTTGAACGTGACGCAGAATGGCAGAAAACAGATATCAGGTGGTAGATAAGAATTGCTCTGAAAGCGTAGGAAAAGAGGCAGCAGTTCGACAGTGATGCACTTGGCCAAAAATGGCGTATGCGTTTTTTCCTGAATATATTCAAGAAAAAACGCATACGCCCTTTTTGGCCAACCAAGCAAGTCTGCAATGGAAATCCGCACCAAAATGAAGTCTAACTTCCCACCGATCAAAAGGGACGTCCAAACAAAGTGTAAAATCCAGAGAGGAGGACAGGCCATGGAGAACCGGCAGCCTTGTTATGCTCATTTGCGGAATGTAAATTGCCAACAGCCACTCTGGAGAAGTGGATGGTGTTTCCTGGAACAAAGAAGAAAGCAAGCTAGAGAGCCTAAGGCACTTCCACTTATGGTGCTATAGATTCGGAAAATTTAAATGAAAAAGACACAGCCACACCAAAGTTTGGGGCTGCTCTGTGTACGGGAACCTGGACTATGGTACAACTTCAATAGCCCAGAAAGAGAAAAATGGATATAGAAGTTGTGGTACATCCCTAAAATGGAATATCACTCAACAATGAAATCAATGGCAAAAGACCAGTAGCAGCATAATGAATGGATATAGTTACGATGATTCTAAGTGAAATAAGTCACACAGAAAAAGAAACATTATAAGATATCACTAATACCAGGAATGTAAAAACGACTACGCATGAACTGCATTTCAAAACACAACAGAGTCTCACATTTACAAAAGAAACTTAGTCTTGCTTAAGGGGAAAGGAGAGTGGGGAGGCTGCATAAAACCAGAGGTTGACATTAGGACAGATACCATTCCATAAGCCAAATATATATTAGACAAGACCTACTCCTCGCTCAACAAAATGGACTCAACACCCCGTATTCAAAACCTAGGAATATACCTGACTATGAAGAAGATTAAAACCCATACATTTATAGGTCTCCAAAAGAAAATCATTTGTGTACAGCAGCATACACACAGCAGTGTAAATAAGCTAAATCTCCTTATAAAAATAAATTTGAAAAAGAAAACACAAGGACTGTCAAATAGAGAGAAATTCTTAAATAAGTCCTACAGGGCTTGTGAGGAATCTTGGATTTACCACCTCTACATCCACAGCTGTGGGAGAGATAAGGCTGGACACTTGGGGCTGATACTATTGGCGAGGGAATGCAGACCCTTTGAAGTAATGGTGCATGGTTCCCATTCCAAGGGTCCCAAATCTCCACGTTTAAGGGATTTATCCTTCAGCTAAAATATGCATGGAAAACCCAGAATATGGTCCACGAAGTGATCAGGCAAAATTTCTAAAACTTATGGCTATTTTCGCCCCCTGGTACTCGAGTTCGCCATTCCAGATGCGATATTAACATTCTCCCCACTTGGAGAGTCAGTGCCTTTGACCTCTTGTTTGGCACAGTTTGCAATTTCTGTTGAAGATGATCAGGAATAAGGATAAAAAATGAGCGAATAACTCGATGTGTTTGGACGGACACATTGAAATATGATTTCCCTACAGGAAGAATTCACCAAAGGTTCAGCGTGCCATGCCGGAAGGAGATTAGGGCCTGAAGCAACTCTTCGGGTTTTTGGTCAACTCAGAAGAAAGCGAGCTGAGAAAAGGAGATTTTTGGCACTGTAACTCACAATCCTGCAGAGATCCAAATGACGCCTCTCATCCAAAAATTTATTGAAGGAAGGCTGTGAAGACGACTTGAACGCGACACAGAATTGCAGAAAACAGATATCAGGTGGTAGATAAGTATTGCTCTGAAAGCATAGGAAAAGAGGCAGCAGTTCGACAGTGATGCACTTGGCCAATAAGGGCATATGCTTTTTTTCCTGAATATATTCAGGAAAAAACGCATACGCCCTTTTTGGCAAACCAAGGTAGCCTGCAATGGAAATCCGCACTACAATAAAGTCTCACTTCCCACCGATCAAAAGGGGCCGTCCGAAAAATGTGTAAAATCCAGAGAGGCAGGACAGGCAATGGAGAACCGGCAGCCTTGCTATGCTGATGGGCGGGATGTAAATTGCCAACAGCCACTCTGGAGAAGTGGATGGTGTTTCCTGGAACCAAGAAAAAAACAAGCCAGAAAGCCTGGGGCACTTCCACTTATGGTGCTATAGATTCGGAAAATTGAAATGAAAAAGACACAGCCACACGAAAGTTTGGGGCTGCTCGGTTTACGGGAACCTTGACTATGGTACAACTTCAATAGCCCAGAAAGAGAAAAATGGATATAGAAGTTGTGGTACATCCCTACTATGGAATATCACTCAACAATGAAATCAATGGCAACAGACCAGTAGCAACATAAGGAGTGGATTTAGTTACGATGATTCTAAGTGAAATAAGTCCCACAGGAAAAGAAACATCATAAGATATCACTAATACCGGGAATGTAAACACGGCTACGAATGATCTGCATTACAAAACACAACAGAGTCTCACATTTATAAAAGAAACTTAGGCTTGCTTAAGGGGAAAGGAGAGTGGGGAGGCTTCATAAAACCAGAGGTTGACATTAGGACAGATACCATTCCATAAGCCAAATATATATTAGACAAGACCTACTCCTCGCTCAACAAAATGGACTCAACACCCCGTATTCAAAACCTAGGAATATACCTGACTATGAAGAAGATTAAAACCCATACATTTATAGGTCTCCAAAAGAAAATCATTTGTGTACAGCAGCATACACACAGCAGTGTAAATAAGCTAAATCTCCTTATAAAAATAAATTTGAAAAAGAAAACACAAGGACTGTCAAATAGAGAGAAATTCTTAAATAAGTCCTTCAGGGATTGTGAGGAATCCTGGATTTACCACCTCTACATCCACAGCTGTGGGAGAGATATGGCTGGATACTTGGGGCTGATACTATTGGTGAGGGAATGCAGACCCTTTGAGGTAAATGTGCATGGTTCCCATTCCACGGGTGCCAAATCTCCACGTGTAAGGGATTTATCCTTCAGCTAAAATATGCATGGAAAACCCAGAATATGGTCCACGAAGTGATCAGGCAAAATTTCTAAAACTCATCGCCATTTTCGCCCCCTGGTACTCGAGTTCGCCTTTCCAGATGCGATATTAACATTCTCCCCACTTGGAGAGTCAGTGCCTTTGACATCTTGTTTGGCACAGTTTGCAATTTCCGTGGAAGATGAACAGGAATAAGGAGAACCAATGACCAGCTAACTCGATGTGTTTGGACAGGCACATTGAACTCTGATTTCCCAAAAGGAAGAAGAATTCACCAAAGGCTCAGCGTGCCACGCTGGAACGAGATTAGGGCCTGAAGCAATTCTTCGGGTTTTTGGTCAACTCAGAAGAAAGCGAGCTGAGAAAAGGAGATTTTTGGCACTGTAACTCTCAATCCTGCAGAGATCCAAATGACCCCTATCATCCAAAAATTAATTGAAGGAAGGCTGTGAAGACGACTTGAACGCGACACAGAATTGCAGAAAACAGATATCAGGTGGTAGATAAGTATTGCTCTGAAAGCGTAGGAAAAGAGGCAGCAGTTCGACAGTGATGCACTTGGTCAAAAAGGGCGTATGCTTTTTTTCCTGAATATATTCAGGAAACAAAAACATACGCCCTTTTTGGCCAACCAAGCAAGCCTGCAATGGAAATCCGCACTACAATGAAGTCTCACTTCCCACAGATCAAAAGGGCCGTCCGAAAAATGTGTAAAATCCAGAGAGGCAGGACAGGCAATGGAGAACCGGCAACCTTGCTATGCTGATGGGCGGGATGTAAATTGCCAGCAGCCACTCTGGAGAAGTTGATGGTGTTTCTTGGAACAAAGAAAAAACCAAGCCAGAGAGCCTGGGGCACTTCCACTTATGATGCTATAGATTCGGAAAATTTAAATGAAAAAGAGAGCCACACCAGAGTTTGGGGCTGCTCTGTGTACCGGAACCTTGACTATGGTACAACTTCAATAGCCCAGAAAGAGAAAAACGGATATAGAAGTTGTGGTACATACCTCCAATGGAATATCACTCAACAATGAAATCAATGGCAACAGACCAGTAGCAGCATAATGAGTGGATTTAGTTACGATGATTCTAAGTGAAATAAGTCACACAGAAAAAGAAGCATCATAAAATATCACTATTACTGTGAATGTAAACACGGCTATGCATGAACTGCATTTCAAAACACAACAGAGTCTCACATTTACAAAAGAAACTTATGCTTGCTTAAGGGGAAAGGAGAGTGGGGAGGCTGCATAAAACGAGAGGTTGACATTAGGACAGATACCATTCCATAAGCCAAATATATATTAGACAAGACCTACTCCTTGCTCAACCAAATGGACTCAACACCCCGTATTCAAAACCTAGGAATATACCTGACTATGAAGAAAATTAAAACCCATACATTTATAGGTCTAAATAAGAAAATCATTTTTGTACAGCAGCCTACACACAGCAGTGTAAATAAGCTAAATCCCCATATAAAAATAAATTTGAAAAAGAAAACACAAGGACTGTGAAATAGAGAGAAATTCTCAAATAAGTCCTTGAGGGCTTGTGAGGAATCTTGGATTTACCACCTCTACATCCACAGCTCTGGGAGAGATAAGGCCGGACAGTTGGGTCTGATACGAATGGTGAGGGAATTCAGACCCTTTGAGGTAATGGTGCATGGTTCCCATTCCACGGGTCCCAAATCTCCACGTTTAACGGATTTATCCTTCAGCTAAAATATGCATGGAAAACCCAGAATATGGTCCACGAAGTGATCAGGCAAAATTTCTAAAACCCATCGCCATTTACGCCCCCTGGTTCTCGAGTTCGCCGTTCCAGTTGCAATATTATCATTCTCCCCACTTGGAGAGTCAGTGACTTTGACCTCTTGTTTGGCACAGTTTGCAATTTCTGTGGAAGATGAACAGGAATAAGGAGAACCAATGAGCGGCTAACTCGAAGTGTTTGGACGGGCACATTGAACTCTAATTTCCCTACAGGAAGAATTCACCAAAGGCTCAGTGTGCCATGCCGGATCGAGATTAGGGCCTGAAGCAATTCTTCGGGTTTGCGGTGAGCTCAGAAGAAAGTGAGTTGAGAAAAGATTTTTGGAACTGTAACTCACAATCCTGCAGAGTTCCAAATGACCCCTATCATCCCAAAATTTATTGAAGGAAGGCTGTGAAGAGGACTTGAACGCGACGCAGAATGGCAGAAAACAGATACCAGGTGGTAGATAAGAATTGCTCTGAAAGCGTAGGAAAAGAGGCCGCAGTTCAACAGTGATGCACTTGGCCAAAAAGGGCGTATGCGTTTTTTCCTGATTATATTCAGGAAAAAAGGCATACGCCCTTTTTGGCCAACCAAGCAAGCCTGCAATGGAAATCTGCACTACAATGAAGTCTCACTTCCCACCGATCAAAAGGGCCGTCCGAAAAAAGTGTAAAATCCAGAGAGGCAGGACAGGCCATGGAGAACTGGCAGCCTTGTTATGCTGATGGGCGGGATGTAAATTTCCAACAGCTACTCTGGAGAAGTGGATGGTGTTTCCTGGAACAAAGAAGAAAACAAGCTAGAGAGCCTAGGGCACTTCCACTTATGGTGCTATAGATTCGGAAAATTTAAATGACAAAGACACAGCCACACCAAAGTTTGGGGCTGCTCTGTGTACGGGAACCTTGACTATGGTACAACTTCATTAGCCCAGAAACAGAAAAAGGGATATAGAAGTTGTGGTACATACCTACAATGGAATATCACTCAATAATGAAATCAATGGTAAAAGACCAGTAGCAGCATAATGAGTGGATTTAGTTATGATGATTCTAAGTAAAATAAGTCACACAGAAAAAGAAACATCATAAGATATCACTAACACTGGGAACGTAAACACAACTACACGTGAACTGCATTTCAAAACACAACAGAGTCTCACATTTACAAAATAAACTTATGTTTACTTAAGGGGAAAGGAGAGTGGGGAGGCTGCATAAAACCAGAGGTTGACATTAGGATAGATACCATTCGATAAGCCAAATATATATTAGACAAGACCTACTCCGTGCTCAACCAAATGGACTCAACATCCCGTATTGAAAACCTAGGAATATACCTGACTATGAAGAAAATTAAAACCCATACATTTATAGGTCTCCATAAGAAAATCATTTGTGTACAGCAGCATACAGACAGCAGTGTAAATAAGCTAAATGCCCGTATAAAAATAAATTTGAAAAAGAAAACCCAAGGACTGTGAAATAGAGACAAATTCTTAAATAAGTCCTTCAGGGCTTGTGAGGAATCTGGGATTTACCACCTCTACATCCACAGCTGGGGGAGAGATAAGGCTGGACACTTAGGGCTGATACTATTGGTGAGGGAATGCAGACCCTGTGAGGTGATGGTGCATGGTTCCCATTCCACGGGTCCCAAACCTTCACGTTTAAGGGATTTATCCTTCAGCTAAAATATGCATGGAAAACCCAGAATATGGTCCACGAAGTGATCAGGCAAAATTTCTAAAACTTATCGCCATTTTCGCCCCCTGGTACTCGAGTTCGCCATTCCAGATGCGATATTAACATTCTCCCCACTTGGAGAGTCAGTGCCTTTGACCTCTTGTTTGGCACAGTTTGCAATTTCTGTGGAAGATGATCAGGAATAAGGATAAAAAATGAGCGAATAACTCGATGTGTTTGGACGGACACATTGAAATCTGATTTCCCTACAGGAAGAATTCACAAAAGGTTCAGCGTGCCATGCCGGAAGGAGATTAGGGCCTGAAGCAACTCTTCGGGTTTGCGGTCAGCTCACAAGAAAGCGAGTGGAGAAAACGAGATTTTTGGCACTGTAACTCGCAATCCTGCAGAGTTCCAAATGACCCCTCTCATCCAAAAATTTATTGAAGGAAAGCTGTGAAGAGGACTTGAACGTGACTCAGAATTGCAGAAAACAGATATCAGGTGGTAGATAAGAATTGCTCTGAAAGCATAGGAAAAGAGGCAGCAGTTTGACAGTGATGCACTTGGCCAATAAGGGCATATGCTTTTTTTTCCTGAATATATTCAGGAAAAAACGCATACGCCCTTTTTGGCAAACCAAGGAAGCCTGCAATGGAAATCCGCACTACAATAAAGTCTCACTTCCCACCGATCAAAAGGGGCCGTCCGAAAAATGTGTAAAATCCAGAGACGCAGGACAGGCAATGGAGAACCGGCAGCCTTGCTATGCTGATGGGCGGGATGTAAATTGCCAACAGCCACTCTGGAGAAGTGGATGGTGTTTCCTGGAACAAAGAAAAAACAAGCTAGAGAGCCTAGGGCACTTCCACTTATAGTGCTATAGATTCGGAAAATTTAAATGACAAAGACACAGCAACACCAATGTTTGGGGCAGCTCTGTGTACGGGAAACTTGACTATGGTACAACTTCAATATCCCAGAAAGGGAAAAATGGATATAGAAGTTGTGGTACATCCCTACAATGGAATATCACTCAACAATGAAATCAATAGCAACAGACCAGTAGCAGCATAATGAGAGTATTTAGTTATGATGATTGTAAGTGAAATAAGTCACACAGAAAAAGAAACATCATAAAATATCACTAATACTGAGAATGTAAACACGGCTACGGGTGAACTGCATTACAAAACACAACAGAGTCTCACATTTACAAAAGAAACGTAAGCTTGCTTAAGGGGAAAGGAGAGTGGGGAGGCTGCATAAAACCAGAGGTTGACATTAGGACAGATACCATTCCATAAGCCAAATATATATTAGACAAGACCTACTCCTCGCTCTACCAAATGGACTTAACACCCCGTAGTCAAAACCTAGGAATATACCTGACTATGAAGAAAATTAAAACCCATACATTTATAGGTCTCCATAAGAAACTCATTTGTGTACAGCAGCATACTCACAGCACTGTAAATAAGCTAAATCCCCTTATAAAATTAAATTTGAAAAAGAAATCACAAGGACTGTGAAATAGAGAGAAATTCTTAAATAAGTCCTTCAGGGATTGTGAGGAATCTTGGATTTACCACCTCTACCTCCACAGCTGTGAGAGAGATAAGGCTGGACACTTGGGGCTGATACTATTGGTGAGGGAATGCAGACCCTTTGAGGTAATGGTGCATGTTTCCAATTCCACGGATCCCAAATCTCCACGTTTAAGGGATTTATCCTTTAGCTAAAATATGCATGGAAAACCCAGAATATGGTCCACGAAGTGATCAGGCAAAATTTCTAAAACTCATCGCCATTTTCGCCCCCTGGTACTCGAGTTCGCCTTTCCACATGCGATATTAATATTCTCCCCACTTGGAGAGTCAGTGCCTTTGACCTCTTGTTTCGCACAGTTTGCAGTTTCTGTAGAAGATGATCAGGAATAAGGAGAACCAATGAGCGGCTAACTCGAAGTGTTTGGACGGGCACATTGAACTCTGATTTCCCTACAGGAAGAAGAATTCACCAAAGGCTCAGCGTGCCAAGTGGGAACGAGATTAAGGCCTGAAGCAATTCTTCGGGTTTGTGGTCAGCTCACAACAAAGCGAGTTGAGAAAAGGAGATTTTTGGCACTGTAACTCACAATCCTGCAGAGTTCCAAATGACCCCTATCATCCAAAAATTTATTGAAGGCTGTGAAGAGGACTTGAACGTGACGCAGAATGGCAGAAAACAGATATCAGGTGGTAGATAAGAATTGCTCTGAAAGCGTAGGAAAAGAGGCAGCAGTTCGACAGTGATGCACTTGGCCAAAAATGGCGTATGCGTTTTTTCCTGAATATATTCAAGAAAAAACGCATACGCCCTTTTTGGCCAACCAAGCAAGTCTGCAATGGAAATCCGCACCAAAATGAAGTCTAACTTCCCACCGATCAAAAGGGACGTCCAAACAAAGTGTAAAATCCAGAGAGGAGGACAGGCCATGGAGAACCGGCAGCCTTGTTATGCTCATTTGCGGAATGTAAATTGCCAACAGCCACTCTGGAGAAGTGGATGGTGTTTCCTGGAACAAAGAAGAAAACAAGCTAGAGAGCCTAAGGCACTTCCACTTATGGTGCTATAGATTCGGAAAATTTAAATGAAAAAGACACAGCCACACCAAAGTTTGGGGCTGCTCTGTGTACGGGAACCTGGACTATGGTACAACTTCAATAGCCCAGAAAGAGAAAAATGGATATAGAAGTTGTGGTACATCCCTAAAATGGAATATCACTCAACAATGAAATCAATGGCAAAAGACCAGTAGCAGCATAATGAATGGATATAGTTACGATGATTCTAAGTGAAATAAGTCACACAGAAAAAGAAACATTATAAGATATCACTAATACCAGGAATGTAAAAACGACTACGCATGAACTGCATTTCAAAACACAACAGAGTCTCACATTTACAAAAGAAACTTAGTCTTGCTTAAGGGGAAAGGAGAGTGGGGTGGCTGCATAAAACCAGAGGTTGACATTAGGACAGATACCATTCCATAAGCCAAATATATATTAGACAAGACCTACTTCTCGCTCAACCAAATGGACTCAACACACCGTATTCAAAACCTAGGAATATACCTGACTATGAAGAAAGTTAAAACCCATACATTTATAGGTCTCCATAAGAAAATCATTTGTGTACAGCAGCATACACACAGCACTGTAAATAAGCTAAATCCCCTTATAAAAATAAATTTGAAAAAGAAAACACAAGGGCTGTCTAATAGAGAGAAATTCTTAAATAAGTCCTTGAGGGCTTGTGAGGAATCTTGGATTTACCACCTCTACATCCACAGCTGGGGGACAGATTATGCTGGACACTTGGGGCTGATACTATTGGTGTGGGAATGCAGACCCTTTGAGGTAATGGTGCTTGGTTCCCATTCCATGGGTTCCAAATCTCCACGTTTAAGGGATTTATCATTCAGCTAAAATATGCATGGAAAACCCAGAATATGGTCCACGAAGTGATCAGGCAAAATTTCTAAAACTCATCGCCATTTTCTCCCCCTGGTACTCGAGTTCGCCGTTCCAGATGCGATATTAACATTCGCCCCACTTTGAGAGTCAGTGCCTTTGTCGTCTTGTTTCGCACAGTTTGCATTTTCTGTGGAAGATGAACAGGAATAAGGAGAACCAATGAGAGGCTAACTCGATGTGTTTGGATGGGCACATTGAACTCTGATTTCGTTACAGGAAGAAGAATTCACCAAAGGCCCAGCGTGCCATGCCAGAACGAGATTAGGGCCTGAAGCAATTCTTCGGGTTTGCAGTCAGCTTACAAGAAAACGAGTTGAGAAAAGGAGTTTTTTGGCAGTGTAACTCACAATCCTGCAGAGTTCCAAATGACCCCTATCATCCAAAAATTTATTGAAGGAAGGCTGTGAAGAGGACTTGAATGCAACCAGAACTGCAGAAAACAGATATCAGGTGGTAGATAAGAATTGCTCTGAAAGCGAAGGAAAAGAGGCAGTAGTTCGACAGTGATGCACTTGGCCAAAAAGGGCGTATACGTTTTTTCCTGAATATATTCAGGAAAAAACGCATACGCCCTTTTTGGCCAACCAAGCAAGCCTGCAATGGAAATCCGCACTACAATGAAGTCTCACTTCCCACCGATCAAAAGGGCCGTCCGAAAAATGTGTAAAATCCAGAGAGGCAGGACAGGCCACGTAGAACAGGCAGCCTTGTTATGCTGATGGGCGGGATGTAAATTGCCAACAGCCACTCTCGAGATATGGATGGTGTTTCCTGGAACAAAGAAAAAAACAAGCTAGAGAGCCTAGGGCACTTCCACTTATGGTGCTATAGATTCTGAAAATTGAAATGAAAAAGACACAGCCACACCAAAATTTGGGGCTGCTCTGTGTACGGGAACCTTGATTATGGTACATCTTCCATAGCCCAGAAAAAGAAAAATGGATATAGAAGTTGTGGTACATCCCTAAAATGGAATAACACTCAACAATGAAATCTCTCTCAACAATGAAATCAATGGCAACAGACCACTAGCAGCATAATGAGTGGATATAGTTACAATGATTCTAAGTGAAATAAGTCACACAGAAAAAGAAACATCATGAGATATCACTAATACCAGGAATGTAAACACGACTACGTATGAACTGCATTTCAAAACACAACATAGTCTCACATTTACAAAAGAAACTTATGCTTGCTTAAGGGGAAAGGAGAGTGGGGAGGCTGCATAAAACAAGCGGTTGACATTAGGACAGATACCATTCCATAAGCCAAATATATATTAGACAAGACCTACTCCTCGCTCAACCAAATGGACTCAACACACCGTAATCAAAACCTAGGAATATACCTGACTATGAAGAAAATTAAAACCCGTACATTTATAGGTCTCCATAAGAAAATCATTTGTGTACAGCAGCATACACACAGCAGTGTAAATAAACTAAATCGCCTTATAAAAATAAATTTGGAAAAGAAAACACAAGGACTGTGAAATAGAGAGAAATTCTTAAATAAGTCCTTCAGGGCTTGTGAGGAATCTTGGATTTACCACCTCTACATTCACAGCTGGGGGAGAGATAAGGCTGGACACTTGGGGCTGATACTATTGGTGAGGGAATGCAGCCCCTTTGAGGTAATGGTGCATGGTTTCCATTCCACGGGTCCCAAATCTCCACGTTTAAGGGATTTATCATTCAGCTAAAATATGCATGGAAATCCCAGAATATGGTCCACGAAGTGTTCAGGCAAAATTTCTAAAACTCATCGCCATTTTCGCCCCCTGGTACTCGAGGTCGCCGTTCCAGAAGCGATATTATCATTCTCCCCACTTGGAGAGTCAGTGCCTTTGACCTCTTGTTTGGCACAGTTTGCAATTTCTGTGGAAGATGATCAGGAATAAGGATAAAAAATGAGCGAATAACTCGATGTGTTTGGACGGACACATTGAAATCTGATTTCCCTACAGGAAGAATTCACAAAAGGTTCAGCGTGCCATGCCGGAAGGAGATTAGGGCCTGAAGCAACTCTTCGGGTTTGCGGTCAGCTCACAAGAAAGCAAGTGGAGAAAACGAGATTTTTGGCACTGTAACTCACAATCTCAGAGTTCCAAATGACCCCTATCATCCAAAAATTTATTGAAGGAAGGCTGTGAAGAGAACTTGAACGCGACACAGAATTGGAGAAAACAGATATCAGGTGGTAAAAAAGAAATGCTCTGAAAGCGTAGGAAAACAGGCAGCAGTTCGACAGTGATGCACTTGACCAAAAAGGGCGTATGCGTTTTTTCCTGAATATATTCAGGAAAAAACGCATACGCCCTTTTTGGCCAACCAAGAAAGCCTGCAATGGAAATCCGCACTACAAGGAAGTCTCACTTCCCACCGATCAAATGGGCCTTCCGAAAAAAGTGTAAAATCCAGAGAGGCAGGACAGGCCACGGAGAACCGGCAGCCTTGTTATGCTGATGGGCGGGATGTAAATTGCCAACAGCCACTCTGGAGAAGTGGATGGTGTTTCCTGGAACAAAGAAAAAACAAGCTAGAGAGCCTAGGGCACTTCCACTTATGGTGCTATAGATTCGGAAAATTTAAATGAAAAAGACACAGCCACACCAAAGTTTGGGGCTGCTCTGTGTACGGGAACCTTGACTATGGTACAACTTCAATAGCCCAGAAAGAGAAAAATGGATATAGAAGTTGTGGTACATCCCTACAATGGAATATCTCTCAACAATGAAATCTCACTCAACAATGAAATCAATGACAACAGACCAGTAGCAGCATAATGAGTGGATATAGTTACGATGATTCTAAGTTAAATAGTCACACAGAAAAAGAAACATCATAAGATATCACTAATACCGGGAATGTAAACACGACTACGCATAAACTGCATTTCAAAACACAACAGAGTCTCACATTTAGAAAAGAAACTTAGGCTTGCTTAAGGGGAAAGGAGAGTGGGGAGGCTGCCTAAAACCAGAGGTTGACATTAGGACAGATACCATTCCATAAGCCAAATATATATTAGACAAGACCACTCCTCGCTCAACCAAATGGACTGAACACACCGTATTCAAAACCTAGGAATATACCTGACTATGAAGAAAATTAAAACCCATACATTTATAGGTCTCCATAAGAAAATCATTTGTGTATAGCAGCATACACACAGCAGTGTAAATAAGCTAAATCCCCTTATAAAAATAAATTTGGAAAAGAAAACACAAGGACTGTGAAATAGAGAGAAATTCTTAAGTAAGTCCGTCAGGGCTTGTGAGGAATCTTGGATTTACCACCTCTACATCCACAGCTGGGGGAGAGATAAGGTTGGACACTTGGGGCTGATACTATTGGTGAGGGAATGCAGACCCTTTGAGGTAATGGTGCATGGTTCCCATTCCACGGGTCCCAAATCTCCACGTTTAAGGGATTTATCCTTCAGCTAAAATATGCATGGAATTCCCAGAATATGGTCCACGAAGTGTTCAGGCAAAATTTCTAAAACTCATCGCCATTTTCGCCCCCTGGTACTCGAGTTCGCCGTTCCAGATGCGTTATTAACATTCTCCCCACTTGGAGAGTCAGTGCCTTTGACCTCTTGTTTCGCACAGTTTGCAATTTCTGTGGAAGATGAACAGGAATAAGGAGAACCAATGTGCGGCTAACTCGATGTGTTTGGACAGGCACATTGAACTCTGATTTCCCTACAGGAAGAAGAATTCACCAAAGGCTCAGCATGCCATGCCAGAACGAGATTAGGGCCTAAAGCAATTCTTCGGGTTTGCGGTCAGCTCACAAGAAAGCGAGTTGAGAAAAGGAGATTTTTGACACTGTAACTCACAAGCCTGCAGAGTTCCAAATGACCACTATCATCCAAAAATTTATTGAAGGAAGACTGTGAAGAGGACTTGAATGCGACCCAGAATTGCAGAAAACAGATATCAGGGGGTAGATAAGAATTGCTCTGAAAACGTAGGAAAAGAGGCAGCAGTTCGACAGTGATGCACTTGGGCAAAAAGGGCGTATGCGTTTTTTCCTGAATATATTCAGGAAAAAACGCATACGCCCTTTTTGCCCAACCAAGCAAGCCTGCAATGGAAATCCGCACTACAAGGAAGTCTCACTTCCCACCGATCAAAAGTGCCGTCCGAAAAAAGTGTAAAATCCAGAGAGGCATGACAGGCCACGGAGAACCGGCAGCCTTGTTTTGCTGATGGGCGGGATGTAAATTGCTAACAGCTACTCTGGAGAAGTGGATGGTGTTTCCTGGAACAAAGAAAAAAACAAGCTAGAGAGCCTAGGGCACTTCCACTTATGGTGCTATAGATTCGGAAAATTGAAATGAAAAAGACACAGCCACACCAAAGTTTGGGGCTGCTCTGTGTTCGGGAACCTTGACTATGGTACAACTTCAATAGCCCAGAAAGAGAAAAATGGATATAGAAGTTGTGGTACATCCCTACAATGGAATATCACTCAACAATGAAATCAATGGCAACAGACCAGTAGCAGCATAATGAGTGGATTTAGTTACGATGATTCTAAGTGAAATAAGTCACACAGAAAAAGAAACATCATAAGATATCACTAATACCGGGAATGTAAACACGGCTGCGTGTGAACTGCATTACAAAACACAAGAGAGTCTCACATTTACATAAGAAACTTATGCTTGCTTAAGGGGAAAGGAGAGTGGGGAGGCTGCATAAAACCAGAGGTTGACATTAGGACAGATACCATTCCATAAGCCAAATATATATTAGACAAGACCTACTCCTCGCTCAACCAAATGGACTCAACACACTATATTCAAAACCTAGGAATATACCTGACAATGAAGAAAATTAAAACCCATACAGCCTCCGCTGCCGCGACGAGGAGCCGGGCGGGCGGCGGACGCGCTCCCCGCAGCCCCGGAATGACTTGTCGGGGCTCCCCTCTGGCGCCTTTGCTGCTCCTCTCTCTGCACGGTTGTGGACGTCATGAAGCCCAGTTGAAGTGATGCTGATCAGTCCCACGACTGTGTAAAGCAGTTTTGTTCCTGATTATAAAAATAGCTATTATAGGCTTTCTCCACACGCTCAGCAAACTGAGGAGTTCTGTGGAACCGGGTGTGAGGCCTCTACACGCGACCCCCTGTGAGCAAGTGAAGCTAGACTGAGCACAAATGATAAAAAGGTAACAATCTCAACCAAAAGTTGAAGAGAGACAGAAATAAAAAGAGAAAGGAGTAGCTAAAAGAAGACCAGAGTAAAAGGAATCATGACTCTACCTCTGAGGGGAGAGAGCCAACTTCAGAACACTGGTCCACAAGAGATTTCCCAGCACCACATAATATCAAACAGCGAAAATCTCCCAGGGATCTCCACCTTAACACCAGCACCCAGCTTCACTCAACGGCCAGCAAGCTACACTGCTGGAAAACCTATGCCAAACAACTAGCAAAACAGAAACACAACCCCACCCATTAACAGAGAGGCTGCCTAAAATCATAATAAGTCCAGAGACACCCCAAAACACACCACCAGACGTGGACCTGCCCACCAGAGAGACAAGATCCAGCCTCATCCACCAGAACACAAGCACTAGTCCCCTCCATCAGGAAGTATACACAACCCACTAGACCAACCTTAGCCACTGGAGACAGACATCAAAAACAACGGGAACTATGAACATGTAGCCTGCAGAAAAAAAAAAAAAGGGGACCCCAAACACAGTAAGATAAGCAAAATGAGAAGACAGAAAAACACACAGCAGATTAAGGAGCAAAATAAAAATGCACCAGACCTAACAAATGAAGAGGTAATAGGCAGTCTACCTGAAAAAGAATTCAGAATAATGATAGTAAAGATGATCCAGAATCTCGGAAATAGAATGGAGCCAAGGATGGAGAAGATGCAAGAAATGTTTAACAAAGATCTAGAAGAACTAAAGAACAAACAAACAGAGATGAACAACACAAAAACTGAAATGAAAAATACACTAGATGGGATCAATAGCAGAATAACTGAGGCAGAAGAACGGATAAGTGACCTGGAAGATAAACTAGTGGAAATAACGACTGCAGAGCAGAATAAAGAAAAAAGAATGAAAAGAACTGAGGACAGTCTCAGAGGCCTCTGGGACAATATTAAACGCACCAACATTCGAATTATAGGGGTTCCAGAGGATGAAGAGAAAAAAAAAGGGACTGAGAAAATATTTGAAGAGATTATAGTTGAAAACTTCCCTAATATGGGAAAGGAAATAGTTAACCAAGTCCAGGAAGCAGAGAGAGTCCCATACAGGATAAACCCAAGGAGAAATACGCCAAGACACATATTAATCAAACTCTCAAAAATTAAATACAAAGAAAGCATATTAAAAGCAGCAAGGGAAAAAAAAAACAAATAACACACAAGGGAATCCCCATAAGGCTAACAGCTGATCTCTCAGCAGAAACTCTGCAAGCCAGAAGGGAGTGGCAGGACATACTGAAAGTGATGAAGGAGAAAAGCCTGCAACCACGATTACTCTACCCAGCAAAGATCTCATTCAGATTTGATGGAGAAATTAAAACCTTCACAGACAAGCAAAAGCTGAGAGAGTTCAGCACCACCAAACCAGCTTTACAACAAGTGCTAAAGGAACTTCTCTAGACAAGAAACACAAGAGAAGGAAAGGACCTATAACAACGAACCCAAAACAATTTAGAAAATGGGAATAGGAACATACATATCGATAATTACCTTAAATGTAAATGGACTAAATGCTCCCACCAAAAGACACAGATTGGCTGAATGGATACAAAAACAAGACCCATATATATGCTGTCTACAAGAGACCCACTTCAGACCTAGAGACACATACAGACTGAAAGTAAGGGGATGGAAAAAGATGTTCCATGCAAATGGAAATCAAAAGAAAGCTGGAGTAGCAATTCTCATATCAGACAAAATAGACTTTAAAATAAAGACCATTACAAGAGACAAAGAGGACACTACATAATGATTAAGGGATCGATCCAAGAAGAAGATATAACAATTGTAAATATTTATGCACCTAACACAGGAGCACCTCAATACATAAGGCAAAAACTAACAGCCATAAAAGGGGAAATCGACAGTAATACATTCATAGTAGGGGACTTCAACACCCCACTTTCACCAATGGACAGATCATCCAAAATGAAAATAAATAAGGAAACACAAGCCTTAAATGATACATTAAACAAGATGGACTTAATTGATATCTATAGGACACTCCATCCAAAAACAACAGAATACACATTTTTCTCAAGTGCTCATGGAACATTCTCCAGGATAGATCATATCTTGGGTCACAAATCAAGCCTTGGTAAATTTAAGAAAATTGAAATTATATCAAGTATCTTCTCCGACCACAACGCCATGAGATTAGATATCAATTACAGGAAAAGATCTGTAAAAAATACAAACACATGGAGGCTAAACAATACATTACTCAATAATGAAGTGATCACTGAAGAAATCAAAGAGGAAATTAAAAAATACCTAGAAACAAATGACAATGGAGACACAACGACCCAAAACCTATGGGATGCTGCAAAAGCAGTTCTAAGAGGGAAGTTTATAGCAATACAAGCCCACCTTAAGAAGCAGGAAACATCTCGAATAAACAACCTAACCTTACACCTAAAGCAATTAGAGAAAGAAGAACAAAAAAACCCCAAACTGAGTAGAAGGAAAGAAATTATAAAAATCAGATCAGAAATAAACGAAAAAGAAATGAAGGAAACAATAGCAAAGATCAATAAAACTAAAAGTTGGTTCTTTGAGAAGATAAACAAAATAGATAAACCTTTAGCCAGACTCATCAAGAAAAAAAGGGAGAAGACTCAAATCAATAGAATTAGAAATGAAAAAGGAGAAGTAACAACTGACACGGCAGAAATAAAAATGATCATGAGAGATTACTACAAGCAACTCTATGCCAATAAAATGGACAATCTGGAAGAAATGGACACATTCTTAGAAATGCACAAACTACCAAGACTGAATCAGGAAGAAATAGAAAATATGAACAGACCAATCACAAACACTGAAATTGAAACTGTGATTAAAAATCTTCCAACAAACAAAAGCCCAGGACCAGATGGCTTCACAGCTGAATTCTATCAAGCATTTAGAGAAGAGCTAACACCTATCCTTCTCAAACTCTTCCAAAACATAGCAGAGGGAGGAACACTCCCCAATTCCTTCTACGAGGCCACCATCACCTTGATACCAAAACCAGACAAGGATGTCACAAAGAAAGAAAACTACAGGCCAATATCACTGATGAACATAGATGCAAAAATCCTCAACAAAATACTAGCAAACAGAATCCAACAGCACATCAAAAGGATCATACACCATGATCAAGTGGGGTTTATTCCAGGAATGCAAGGATTCTTCAATATACGCAAGTCTATCAATGTGATACACCATATTAACAAATTGAAGGAGAAAAACCATATGATCATCTCAATAGATGCAGAGAAAGCTTTTGACAAAATTCAACACCCATTTATGATAAAAACCCTACAGAAAGTAGGCATAGAGGGACCTTTCCTCAACATAATAAAGGCCATATATGACAAACCCACAGCCAACATCATCCTCAATGGTGAAAAACTGAAAGCATTTCCACTAAGATCAGGAACAAGACAAGGTTGCCCACTCTCACCACTCCTATTCAACATAGTTTTGGAAGTTTTAGCCACAGCAATCAGAGAAGAAAAGGAAATAAAAGGAATCCAAATCGGAAAAGAGGAAGTAAAGCTGTCACTGTTTGCAGATGACATGATACTATACATAGAGAATCCTAAAGATGCTACCAGAAAACTACTAGAGATAATCAATGAATTTGGTAAAGTAGCAGGATACAAAATTAATGCACAGAAATCTCTGGCATTCCTATATACTAGTGATGAAAAATCTGAAAGTGAAATCAAGAAAACACTCCCATTTACCATTGCAACAAAAAGAATAAAATACCTAGGAATATACCTACCTAGGGAGACAATAGACCTGTATGCAGAAAATTATAAGACACTGATGAAAGAAATTAAAGACGATACAAATAGATTGAGGGATATACCATGTTCTTGGATTGGAAGAATCAACATAGTGAAAATGACTCTACTACCCAAAGCAATCTATAGATTCAATGCAATCCCTATCAAACTGCCACTGGCATTTTTCACAGAATTAGAAAAAAAATTTTCACAATTTGTATGGAAACACAAAAGACCCCGAATAGCTAAAGCAATCTTGAGAGCGAAAAACGGAGCTGGAGGAATCAGGCTCCCTGACTTCAGACTATACTACAAAGCTACAGTAATCAAGACAGTATGGTACTGGCACAAAAACAGAACGATAGATCAATGGAACAGAATAGAAAGCCCAGAGATAAACCCACGCACATATGGACACCTTATCTTTGATAATGGTGGCAGGAATATACAGTGGAGAAAGGACAGCCTCTTCAATAAGTGGTGCTGGGAAAACTGGACAGCTACATGTAAAAGTATGAGCTTAGATCACTCCCTAACACCATACACAAAAATAAGCTCAAAATGGATTAAAGACCTAAATGTAAGGCCAGAAACTATCAAACTTTTAGAGGAAAACATAGGCAGAACACTCTATGACATAAATCACAGCAAGATCCTTTTTGACCCACCTCCTAGAGCAATGGAAATAAAAACAAAAATAAACAAATGGGACCTAATGAAACTTCAAAGCTTTTGCACAGCAAAGGAAACCATAAACAAGACCAAAAGACAACCCTCAGAATGGGATAAAATATTTGCAAATGAAGCAACTGACAAAGGATTAATCTCCAAAATTTACAAGCAGCTTATGCAGCTCAATGACAAAAAAACAAACAACCCAATCCAAAAATGGGCAGAAGACCTAAATAGACATTTCTCCAAAGAAGATATGCAGACTGCCAACAAACACATGAAAGAATGCTCAACATCATTAATCATTAGAGAAATGCAAATCAAAACTACAATGAGATATCATCTCACACCAGTTAGAATGGCCATCATCAAAAAATCTAGAAACAATAAATGCTGGAGAGGGTGTGGACAAAAGGGAACCCTCTTGCACTGCTGGTGGGAATGTGAATTGGTTCAGCCACTATGGAGAACAGTATGGAGGTTCCTTAAAAAACTCAAAATAGAACTACCATATGACCCAGCAATCCCACTACTGGGCATATACCCTGAGAAAACCAAAATTGAAAAAGAGGCGTGTACCAAAATGTTCATCGCAGCTCTATTTACAATAGCCCGGGGATGGAAACAACCTAAGTGCCCATCGTCAGATGAATGGATAAAGAAGATGTGGCACATATACACAATGGAATATTACTCAGCATTAAAAAGAAACGAAATTGAGCTATTTGTAATGAGGTGGATAGACCTCGAGTCTGTCATACAGAGTGAAGTAAGTCAGAAAGACAAAGACAAATACCGTATGCTAACACATATATACGGAATTTAAGAAAAAAAAAATGTTATGAAGAACCTAGGGGTAAGACAGGAATAAAGACACAGACCTACTGGAGAACGGACTTGAGGATATGGGGAGGGGGAGGGGTGAGCTATGAGAGGGCGAGGGAGGGGCATGGACATATATATACTAACAAACGTAAGGTAGATAGCTAATGGGAAGCAGCCGCTTGGCACAGGGATATCTGCTCGGTGCTTTGTGACTGCCTGGAGGGGTGGGATAGGGAGGGAAGGAAGGAGAGATACGCAAGAGGGAAGAAATATGTGAACGTCTGTATATATATAACTGATTCACTTTATTGTAAAGTAGAAACTGACACACCATTATAGAGCAATTTTAACCCAATAAAGATGTTAAAAAATAAATAAATAAAAAATAAAAGAAGTTTGTAAGCTGAAAAAAAAAAAAAAACATACATTTATAGGTCGCCATAAGAAAATTATTTGTGTACAGCAGCATACACACAGCAGTGTAAATAAGCTAAATCCTCTTATAAAAATAAATTTGAAAAGAAAACACAAGGACTGTGAAATAGAGAGAAATTCTTAAATAAGTCCTTCAGGGCTTGTGAGGAATCTTGGATTTACCACCTCTACATTCACAGCTGGGGGAGAGATAAGGCTGGACACTTGGGGCTGATATTATTGGTGAGGGAATGCAGACCCTTTGAGGTAATGGTGCATGGTTCCCTTTCCACGGGTCCCAAATCTCCACGTTTAATGGATTTATCATTCAGCTAAAATATGCATGGAAAACCCAGAATATGGTCCACGAAGTGATCAGGCAAAATTTCTAAAACTCATTGCCATTTTCTCCCCCTGGTACTCGAGTTCGCCGCTCCAGATGCGATATTAACATTCTCCCCACTTGGAGAGTCAGTGCCTTTGACCTCTTGTTGCGCACTGTTTGCAATTTCTGTGGACGATGAACAGGAATAAGGAGAACCAATGAGCGGCTAACTCGATGTGTTTGGACGGGCACATTGAACTCTGATTTCCCTACAGGAAGAAGAATTCACCAAAGGCTCAGCGTTCCATGCCAGAACGAGATTAGGGCCTGAAGCAATTCTTCGGGTTTGCGGTCAGCTCACAAGAAAGCAAGTTGAGAAAAGGAGATTTTTGGCACTGTAACTCACAATCCTGCAGATTTCCAAATGACCCCTATCATCCAAAAATTTATTGAAGGAAGGCTGTGAATAGGACTTGAACGCGACGCATAATGGCAGAAAACAGATATCAGGTGGTAGATAAGAATTGCTCTGAAAGCGGAGGAAAAGAGGCAGCAGTTCGACAGTGATGCACTTCGCCAAAAATGGCGTATGCATTTTTTCCTGAATATATTCAGGAAAAAAAGCATACGCCCATTTTGGCCAACCAAGCAAGCCTGCAATGGAAATCCGCACTACAAGGAAGTCTCACTTCCCACCGATCAAAAGGGCCGTCAGAAAAAAGTGTAAAATCCAGAGAGGCAGGACAGGTCACGGAGAACCGGAAGCCTTGTTTTGCTGATTGGCGGGATGAAAATTGCCAACAGCCACTCTGGAGAAGTGGATTGTGTTTCCTGAAACAAAGAAAAAACCAAGCTAGAGAGCCTAGGGCACTTCCACTTATGGTGCTCTAGATTCGGAAAATTGAAATGAAAAAGACACAGCCACACCAAAGTTTGGGGCTGCTCTGTGTTCGGGAACCTTGACTATGGTACAACTTCAATAGCCCAGAAAGAGAAAAATGGATATAGAAGTTGTGGTACATCCCTACAATGGAATATCACTCAACAATGAAATCAATGGCAACAGGCCAGTAGCAGCATAATGAGTGGATATAGTTACGATGATTCTAAGTGAAATAGTCACACAGAAAAAGAAACTTCATAAGATATCACTAATACCGGGAATGTAAACACGACTACGCATGAACTGCATTTCAAATCACAACAGTGTCTCACATTTACAAAAGAAACTTATGCATGCTTAAGGGTAAAGGAGAGTGGGGATGCTGCATAAAACCAGAGGTTGACATTAGGACAGATACCATTCCATAAGCCAAATATTTATTAGACAAGACCTACTCCTCGCTCAACCAAATGGACTCAACACACCGTATTCAAAACCTAAGAATATACCTGACTATGAAGAAAATTAAAACCCATACATTTATAGGTCTCCATAAGAAAATCATTTGTGTACAGCAGCATACACACAGCAGTGTAAATAAGCTAAATCCCATATAAAAATAAATTTGAAAAAGAAAACACAAGGACTGTCAAATAGAGAGAAATTATTAAATAAGTCCTTCAGGGCTTGTGAGGAATCTTGGATTTACCACCTCTACATTCACAGCTGGGGGAGAGATAAGACTGGACACTTGGGGCTGATACTATTGGTGAGGGAATGCAGACCCTTTGAGGTAATGGTGCATGGTTCCCATTCCACGGGTCCCAAATCTCCACGTTTAAGGGATTTATCCTTCAGCTAAAATATGCATGGAAATCCCAGAATATGGTCCACGAAGTGGTCAGGCAAAATTTCTAAAACTCATCGCCATTTTCGCCCCCTGGTACTCGAGTTCGCCGTTCCAGAGGCGATATTAATATTCTCCCCACTTGGAGAGTCAGTGCCTTTGACCTCTTGTTTCCCACAGTTTGCAATTTCTGTGGAAGATGAACAGGAATAAGGAGAACCAATGAGCGGCGAACTCGAAGTGTTTGGACGGGCACATTGAACTCTGATTTCCCTACAGGAAGAAGAATTCACCAAAGGCTCAGCATGCCATGCCAGAACGAGATTAGGGCCTGAAGAAATTCTTCGGGTTTGCTGTCAGCTCACAAGAAAGCGAGTTGAGAAAAGGAGATTTTTGGCACTGTAACTCACAATCCTGCAGAGTTCCAAATGACCCCTATCATTCAAAATTTTTTGGAAGGAAGGCTGTGAAGAGGACTTGAACGCGACACAGAATTGCAGAAAACAGATATCAGGTGGTAAATAAGAATTGCTCTGAAAGCGTAGGAAAAGAGGCAGCAGTTCGACAGTGATGCACTTGGCCAAAAAGGACGTATGCGTTTTTTCCTGAATATATTCAGGAAAAAACGCATACGCCCTTTTTGGCCATCCAAGCAAGCCTGCAATGGAAATCCGCACTACAAGGAAGTCTCACTTCCCACCGATCAAAAGGGCCGTCCTAAAAAAGTGTAAAATCCAGAGAGGCAGGACAGGCCATGGAGAACCGGCAGCCTTGTTATGCTGATGGGCGGGATGTAAATTGCCAACAGCCACTCTGGAGAAGTGGATGGTGTTTCCTGGAACAAAGAAAAAACCAAGTTAGAGAGCCTAGGGCACTTCCACTTATGGTGCTATAGATTCGGAAAATTTAAATGAAAAAGACAGAGCCACACCAAAGTTTGGGGCTGCTCTGTCTACGGGAACCTTGACTATGGTACAACTTCAATAGCCCAGAAAGAGAAACATGGATATAGAAGTTGTGGTACATCCCTACAATGGAATATCACTCAACAATGAAATCAATGGCAACAGACCAGTAGCAGCATAATGAGTGGATTTAGTTACGATGATTCTAAGTGAAATAAGTCACACAGAAAAAGAAACATCATAAGATATCAATAATACCGGGAATGTAAACACAGCAAAACGTGAACTGCATTAAAAAACACAACAGAGTCTCACATTTACAAAAGAAACTTATGCTTGCTTAAGGGGAAAGGAGAGTGGGGAGGCTGCATAAAACCAGAGGTTGACATTAGGACAGATACCATTCCATAAGCCAAATATATATTAGACAAGAACTACTCCTCGCTCTACCAAATGGACTTAACACCCCATATTCAAAACCTAGGAATATACCTGACTATGAAGAAAATTAAAACCCATACATTTATAGGTCTCCATAAGAAAATCATTTGTGTACAGCAGCATACACACAGCAGTGTAAATAAGCTAAATCCCCTTATAAAAACAAATTTAAAAAAGAAATCACAAGGACTGTGAAATAGAGAGAAATTCTTAAATAAGTCCTTCAGGGTTTGTGAGGAATATTGGATTTACCACGTCTACATCCACAGCTGTGGGAGAGATAAGGCTGGACACTTGGGGCTGATAGTATTGGTGAGGGAATGCAGACCCTTTGAGGTAATGGTGCATGGTTCCCATTCCACGGGTCCCAAATCTCCACATTTAAGGGATTTATCCTTCATCTAAAATACGCATGGAAAACCTAGAATATGGTCTACGAAGTGATCAGGCAAAATTTCTAAAACTCATCGCCATTTTCGCCCCCTGGTACTCGAGTTCGCCTTTCCAGGTGCGATATTAACATTCTTCCCAATTGGAGAGTCAGTGCCTTTGACATCTTGTTTCGCACAGTTTGCAATTTCTGTTGAAGATGATCAGAAATAAGGAGAACCAATGAGCGGCTAACTCAATGTGTTTAGACGGGCACATTTAACTCTGATTTCCCTACAGGAAGAAGTATTCACCAAAGGCTCAGTGTGCCATGCGGGAACGAGATTAAGGCCTGAAGCAGTTCTTTGGGTTTGTGGTCAGCTCACAACAAACCGAGTTGAGAAAAGGAGTTTTTTGGCACTGTAACTCACAATCCTGCAAAGTTCAAAATGACCCCTATCATCCAAAAATTTATTGAAGGAAGGCTGTGAAGAGGACTTGAACGCGACGCAGAATTGCAGAAAACAGATATCAGGAGGTAGATAAGATTTGCTCTGAAAGTGGAGAAATAGAGGCAGCAGTTCGACAGTGATGCACTTGGCCAAAAAGGGCGTATGCGTTTTTTCCTGAATATATTCAGGAAAAAACGCATACGCCCTTTTTGGCCAACCAAGCAAGCCTGCAATGGAAATCCGCACCAAAATGAAGTCTCACATCCCACCGATCAAAAGGGCTGTCCGATAAAAGTGTAAAATCCAGAGAGGGGGACAGGCCATGGAGAACTGGCAGCCTTGTTATGCTCATGGGCGGGATGTAAATTGCCAATAGCCACTCTGGAGAAGTGGATTGTGTTTCCTGGAACAAAGAAGAAAACAAGCTAGAGAGCCTAAGGCACTTCCACTTATGGCGCTATAGATTCGGAAAATTTAAATGAAACAGACACAGCCACACCAAAGTTTGGGGCTGCTCTGTGTACGGGATCCTTTACTATGGTACAACTTCAATAGCCCAGAAAGAGAAAAATGGATATAGAACTTGTGGTACATCCCTACAATGGAATATCACTCAACAATGAAATCAATGACAACAGACCAGTAGCAGCATGAGTGGATTTAGATATGATGATTCTAAGTGAAATAAGTCACACAGAAAAAGAAACATCATAAGATATCACTACTACCGGGAATGTAAACACGGCTACCTGTGAAATGCATTACAAAACACAATAGAGTCTCACATTTACAAAAGAATCTTATGCTTGCTTAAGGGGAAAGGAGAGTGGGGAGGCTGCATAAAACCAGAGGTTGACATTAGGACAGATACCATTCCATAAGCCAAATATATATTAAACAAGAGCTACTCATTGCTCAACCAAATGGACTCAACACCCCGTATTCAAAACCTAGGAATATACCTGACTATGAAGAAAATTAAAACCCATACATTTATAGGTCTCCATAAGAAAATCATTTTTGTACAACAGCCTACACACAGCAGTGTAAATAAGCTAAATCCCCTTATAAAAATAAATTTGAAAAAGAAAACACAAGGACTGTGAAATAGAGAGAAATTCTCAAATAAGTCCTTGAGGGCTTGTGAGGAATCTCGGATTTACCACCTCTACATCCACAGCTCTGGGAGAGATAAGGCTGGACACATGGGGCTGATACGAATGGTAAGGGAATGCAGACCCTTTGAGACAGTGGTGCATGGTTCCCATTCCACGGGTCCCAAATCTCCACGTTTAAGGGATTTATCCTTCAGCTAAAATATGCATGGAAAACCCAGAATATGGTCCACAAAGTGATCATGCGAAATTTCTAAAACTCATCGCCATTTTCGCCCCCTGGTTCTCGAGTTCGCCGTTCCAGTTGCAATATTATCATTCTCCCCACTTGGAGAGTCAGTGCCTTTGACCTCTTGTTTGGCACAGTTTGCAATTTCTGTGGAAGATGAACAGGAATAAGGAGAACCAATGAGCGGCTAACTCGAAGTGTTTGGACGGGCACATTGAATGCTTATTTCCCTACAGGAAGAAGAATTCACCAAAGGCTCAGCATGCCATGCCGGAACGAGATTAGGGCCTGAAGCAATTCTTCGGTTTTGCGGTCAGCTCACAAGAAAGCGAGTTGAGAAAAGGAGATTTTTGGCAGTGTAACTCACAATCCTGCATAGTTCCAAATGACCCCTATCATCCCAAAATTTATTGAAGGAAGGCTGTGGAGAGGACTTGAGCGCGATGCAGAATTGCAGAAAACAGATATCAGGGGGTAGATAAGAAGTGCTCTGAAAGCGTAGGAAAAGAGGCAGCAGTTCGACAGTGATGCACTTGGCCAAAAAGTGCGTATGCGTTTTTTCCTGAATATATTCAGGAAAAAACGCATACGCACTTTCTGGCCATCCAAGCAGGCCTGCAATGGAAATCCGCAATACAATTAAGTCTCACTTCCCACCGATCAAAAGGGCCGTCCGAAAAAAGTGTAAAATCCAGAGAGGCAGGACAGGCCATGGAGAACCGGCAGCCTTGTTATGCTGATGGGCGGGATGTAAATTGCCAAGAGCCACTATGGAGAAGTGGATGGTGTTTCCTGGAACAAAGAAAAAACCAAGTTAGAGAGCCTAGGGCACTTCCACTTATGGTGCTATAGATTCGGAAAATTTAAATGAAAAAGACAGAGCCACACCAAAGTTTGGGGCTGCTCTGTGTACGGGAATCTTGAATATGGTACAACTTCAATAGCCCAGAAAGAGAAAAATGGATATAGAAGATGTGGTACATCCCTACAATGGAATATCAATCAACAATGAAATCAATGGCAACAGACCAGTAGCAGCATAATGAGTGGATTTAGTTACGATGATTCTAAGTGAAATAAGTCACACAGAAAAAGAAACATCATAAGATATCACTAATACCGGGAATGTAAACACAGCAACACGTGAACTGCATTACAAAACACAACAGAGTCTCACATTTACAAAAGAACTTATGCTTGCTTAAGGGGAAAGGAGAGTGGGGAGGCTGCATAAAACCAGATGTTGACATTAGGACAGATACCATTCCATAAGCCAAATATATATTAGACAAGACCTACTCATTGCTCAACCAAATGGACTCAACACCCCGTATTCAAAACCAAGGAATATACCTGACTATGAAGAAAATTAAAACCCATATATTTATTGGTTTCCATAAGAAAATCATTTGTGTACAGCAGCATACACCCAGCAGTGTAAATAAGCTAAATCCCTTTATAAAAATAAATTTGAAAAAGAAATCACAAGGAATGTCAAATAGAGAGAAATTCTTAAATAAGTCCTTCAGGGCTTGTGAGGAATCTTGGATTTACCCCCTCTACATCCACAGCTGTGGGAGAGATAAGGCTGCACACTTGGGGCTGATACTATTGGTGAGGGAATGCAGACCCTTTGAGGTAATGGTGCATGGTTCCCATTCCACGGGTCCCAAATCTCCACGTTTAAGGGATTTATCCTTCAGCTAAAATATGCATGGAAAACCCAGAATATGGTCCACGAAGTGATCAGGCAAAATTTCTAAAACTTATCGCCATTTTGGCCACCTGGTACTCGAGTTTGCCGTTCCAGATGCGATATTAACATTCGCCCCACTTGGAGAGTCAGTGTCTTTGACCTCTTGTTTGGCACAGTTTGCAATTTCTGTGGAAGATGAACAGGAATAAGGAGAACGAATGAGCGGCTAACTCGATGTGTTTGGACGGGCACATTGAACTCTGATTTCCCTACAGGAAGAAGAATTCACCAAAGGCTCCTCGTGCCATGCCAGAACGAGATTAGGGCCTGAAGCAATTCTTCGGGTTTGCGGTCAGCTTACAAGAAAGCGAGTTGAGAAAAGGAGATTTTTGGCACTGTAACTCACAATCCTGTAGAGTTCCAAATGACCCCTATTATCCAAAAATTTATTGAAGGAAGGCTGTGAAGAGGAATTGAATGCGACGCAGAATTGCAGAAAACAGATATCAGGTGGTAGACAAGAATTGCTCTGAAAGAATAGGAAAGGAGGCAGCAGTTCGACAGTGATGCACTTGGCCAAAAAGGGCATATGCGTTTTTTCCTGAATATATTCAGGAGAAAACGCATACGCCCTTTTTGGCCAACCAAGCAAGCCTGCAATGGAAATCCTCACCACAATGAAGTCTCACTTCCCACCGATCAAAAGGGCCGTCCGAAAAAATTGTAAAATCCAGAGAGGAGGACAAGCCATGGAGAACCGGCAGCCTTGTTATGCTCATGGGCGGGATGAAATTTGCCAACAGCCACTCTGGAGAAGTGGATGGTGTTTCCTGGAACAAAGAAAAAACCAAGCCAGAGAGCCTGGGGCACTTCCACTTATGGTGCTATAGATTCGGAAAATTTAAATAAAAAAGACAGAGCCACATCAATGTTTGGGACTGCTCTGTGTACGTGAATTTGACTATGGAACAACTTCAATAGCCCAGAAAGAGAAAAACGGATATAGAAGTTGTGGTACCTACCTACAATGGAATATCACTCAACAATGAAATCAATGGCAACAGACCAGTAGCAGCATAATGAGTGGATTTAGTTACGATGATTCTAAGTGAAATAAGTCGCACAGAAAAAGAAGCATCATAAAATATCACTATTACCGGGAATGTAAACACGGCTATGCATGAACTGCATTTCAAAACACAACAGAGTCTCACATTTACAAAAGAATCTTATGCTTGCTTAAGGGGAAAGGACAGTGGGGAGGCTGCATAAAACCAGAGGTTGACATTAGGACAGATACCATTCCATAAGCCAAATATATATTAGAAAAGACCTACTCATTGCTCAACCAAATGGACTCAACACCCCGTATTCAAAACCTAGGAATATACCTGACTATGAAGAAAATTAAAACCCATACATTTATTGGTTTCCATAAGAAAATCATTTGTGTACAGCAGCATACACCCAGTAGTGTAAATAAGCTAAATCCCTTTATAAAAATAAATTTGAAAAAGAAAACACAAGGACTGTGAAATAGAGAGAAATTCTCAAATAAGTCCTTGAGGGCTTGTGAGGAATGTTGGATTACCACCTCTACATCCACAGCTGTGGGAGAGATAAGGCTGGACACTTGGGACTGATACGATTGGTGAAGGAATGCAGACCCTTTGAGATAATGGTGCATGGTTCCCATTACACGGGTCCCAAATCTCCACGTTTAAGAGATTTATCCTTCAGCTAAAATATGCATGGAAAACCAAGAATATTGTCCACGAAGTGATCACTCAAAATTTCTAAAACTCATCGCCATTTTCGCCCCCTGTTACTCGAGCTTGCCATTCCAGTTGCAATATTAACATTGTCCCCACTTGGAGAGTCAGTAACTTTGACCTCTTGTTTGGCATAGTTTGCAATTTCTGTGGAAGATGATCAGGAATAAGGAGAACCAATGAACGGCTAACTCGAAGTGTTTGGACGGGCACATTGAACTCTAATTTCCCTACAGGAAGAATACAACAAAGGCTCAGCGTGCCATGCCAGAACGAGATTAGGGGCTGAAGCAATTCTTCGGGTTTGCGGTCAGCTCAGAAGAAAGTGAGTTGAGAAAAGATTTGTGGCACTGTAACTCACAATCCTGCAGAGTTCCAAATGACCCCTATCATCCAAAAATTTATTGAAGGCAGGCTGTGAAGAGGACTTGAACGCGACGCAGAATTGCAGAAAACAGATATCAGGTGGTAGATAAGAATTGCTCTGAAAGCGAAGGAAAAGAGGCAGCAGTTCGACAGTGATGCACTTGGCCAAAAATGGCGTATACGTTTTTTCCTGAATATATTCAGGCAAAAAGGCATACGCCCTTTTTGGCCAACCAAGCAAGACTGCAATGGAAATCCGCACTACAATGAAGTCTCACTTCCCACCGATCAAAAGGGCCGTCCGAAAAAAGTGTAATATCCAGAGAGGCAGGACAGGCCATGGAGAACTGGCAGCCTTGTTATGCTGATGGGCGGGATGTAAATTGCCAACAGCCACTCTGGAGAAGTGGATGGTGTTTCCTGGAACAAAGAAGAAAACAAGCTAGAGAGCCTAGGGCACTTCCACTTATGGTGCTATAGATTCGGAAAATTTAAATGACAAAGACACAGCAACACCAAAGTTTGGGGCTGCTCTGTGTACAGGAACCTTGACTATGGTACAACTTCAATAGCCCAGAAAGAGAAAAAGAGATATAGAAGTTGTGGTACATACCTAAAATGGAATATCACTCAACAATGAAATCAATGGCAACAGACCAGTAGCAGCATAATGAGTGGATTTAGTTACGATGATTCTAAGTGAAATAAGTCACACAGAAAAAGAAACATCGTAAGATATCACTAATACCGGGAATGTAAACACCGCTACTCGTGAACTGCATTTCAAAACACAACAGAGTTTCACATTTACAAAAGAATCTTATGTTTGCTTAAGGGGAAAGGAGAGTGGGGAGGCTGCATAAAACCAGAGGTTGACATTAGGATAGATACCATTCCATAAGCCAAATATATATTAGACAAGACATACTCATAGCTCAACCAAATGCTCTCAACAACCCGTATTCAAAACCTAGGAATATACCTGACTATGAAGAAAATTAAAACCCATACATTTATAGGTCTCCATAAGAAAATCATTTGTATACAGCAGCATACACACAGCAGTGTAAATAAGCTAAATGCCCTTATAAAAATAAAGTTGAAAAAGAAAACACAAGGACTGTGAAATACAGACAAATTCTTAAATAAGTCCTTCAGAGCTTTTGAGGAATATTGGATTTACCACCTCTACATCCACAGCTGGGGGAGAGATAAGGCTGGACACTTGGGGCTGATACTATTGGTGAGGGAATGCAGACCCTTTGAGGTAATGGTGCATGTTTCCCATTCAACGGGTCCCAAATCTCCACGTGTAAGGGATTTATCCTTCAGCTAAAATATGCATGGAAAACCCAGAATATGGTCCACGAAGTGATCAGGCAAAATTTCTAAAACTAATCGCAATTTTCGCAACCTGGTACTCGAGTTTGCCGTTCCAGATGCGATATTAACATTCTCCCCACTTGGAGAGTCAGTGCCTTTGACCTCTTTTTGGCACAGTTTGCAATTTCTGTGGAAGATGAACAGGAATAAGGAGAATGAATGAGCGGCTAACTCAATGTGTTTGGACGGGCAAATTGAACTCTGATTTCCCTACAGGAAGAAGAATTCACCAAAGGCTCAGCGTGCCATGCCGGAACGAGATTAGGGCCTGAAGCAATTCTTCGGGTTTGCGGTCAGCTCACAAGAAAGCGAGTTGATAAAAGGAGATTTTTGGCACTGTAACTCAAAATCCTGCAGAGTTCCAAATGACCCCTATCATCCAAAAATTTACTGAAGGAAGGCTGTGAAGAGGACTTGAACGCGGCGCAGAATTGCAGAAAAAAGATATCAGGGGGTAGATAAGAATTGCTCTGAAAGAATAGGAAAAGAGGCAGCAGTTCGACAGTGATGCACTTGGCCATAAAGGGCATATGCGTTTTTTCCTGAATATATTCAGGAAAAAACGCATACGCCCTTTTTGGCCAACCAAGGAAGCCTGCAATGGAAATCCGCACCACAAGGAAGTCTCACTTCCCACCGATCAAAAGGGCCGTCCGAAAAAAGTGTAAAATCCAGAGAGGCAGGACAGGCCATGGAGAACCGGCAGCCTTGTTATGCTGATGGGCGGGATGTAAATTGCCAACAGCCACTCTGGAGAAGTGGATGGTGTTTCCTGGAACAAAGAAAAAACCAAGCTAGAGAGCCTAGGGCACTTCCACTTATGGTGCTATAGATTCGGAAAATTTAAATGAAAAATACCCAGCCACACCAAAGTCTGGAGCTTCTCTGTGTACGGGAACCTCGACTATGGTACAACTTTAATAGCCCAGAAAGAGAAAAATGGATATAGAAGTTGTGGTACATCCTTACAATGGAATATCACTCAACAATGAAATCAATTGCAACAGACCAGTAGCAGCATAATGAGTGGATTTAGTTACGATGATTCTAAGTGAAATAAGTCACACAGAAAAAGAAACATCATAAGATATCACTAATACCGGGAATGTAAACAAGGCTACGTGTGAACTGCATTACAAAACACAACAGAGTCTCACATTTACAAAAGAAACTTATGCTTGCTTAATGGGAAAGAAGAGTGGGGAGGCTGCATAAAACCAGAGGCTGACATTAGGACAGATACCATTCCATAAGCCAAATATATATTAGACAAGAGCTACTCCTCGCTCTACCAAATGGACTCAACACCCTGTATTCAAAACCTAGGAATATACCTGACTATGAAGAAAATTAAAACCCGTACATTTATAGGTCTCCATAAGAAAATCATTTGTGTACAGCAGCATACACACAGCAGTGTAAAGTAGCTAAATCCTCTTATAAAATTAAATTTGAAAAAGAAATCACAAGGACTGTGAAATAGAGAGAAATTCTTAAATAAGTCCTTCGGGGATTGTGAGGAATCTTGGATTTACCACCTCTACATCCACAGCTGGGGGAGAGATAAGGCTGGACACTTGGGGCTGATACTATTGGTGAGGGAATGCAGACCCTTTGAGGTAATGGTGCATGTTTCCCATTCCACGGGTCCCAAATCTCCACGTTTAAGGGATTTATCATTCAGCTAAAATATGCATGGAAAACCCAGAATATGGTCCACGTAGTGATCAGGCAAAATTTCTAAAACTCATCGCCATTTTCGCCCCCTGGTACTCGAGTTCGCCTTTCCAGATGCAATATTAACATTCTCCCCACTTGGAGAGTCAGTGCCTTTGACCTCTTGTTTCGCACACTTTGCAATTTCGGTAGAAGATGATCAGGAATAAGGAGAACCAATGAGCGGCTAACTCGATGTGTTTGGACGGGCACATTGAACTCTGATTTCCCTACAGGAAGAAGAGTTCACCAAAGGCTCAGCGTGCCATGCCGAAACGAGATTAGGGCCTGAAGCAATTCTTCGGGTTTGCGGTCAGCTCACAAGGAAGCTAGTTGAAAAAAGGAGCTTTTTGAACACTGTAATTCACAATCCTGCACAATTACACATGACCCCTATCATCCAAAAATATATTGAAGGAAGGCTGTGAAGAGGACTTGAACGCGAGGCAGAATTGCAGAAAACAGATATCCGGTGGTAGATTAAAATTGCTCTGAAAGTAAAGGAAAAGAGGCAGCACTTCGACAATGATACACTTAGCCAAAAAGGGTGTATGTGTTTTTTCCTGAATATATTCCAGAAAAAACGCATACCCTCTTTTTGGCCAACAAACAAGCCTGTAATGGAAATTTGCACTACAATGAAGTCTCACTTCCCACCGCTTTAAAGTGTCGTCTGAAAAAAGTGTAAAATCCCGAGAGACAGGACTGGCCATGGAGTACAGGGAGCTTGGTTATGCTGATTGGCGGGATGTAAATTGCCAACGAGTACTGTGGAGATGTGTATGGTGTTTCCTGAAACATCTAAAAATCAAAGCCACAGAGCCTAGGGCACTTCCACTTATGGCCCTATAGCTTAGGAAAATTTAAAGGAGGAAGACACAGCCACCCCAATATTTAGGACTGCTGTGTTTTCAGCAATGTCCACTACAGTACAACTTATATATCCTGGACAGAAAAAAATGGATAAAGACCTTGTGCTTCTTTTGTATAATGAAATATCACTCAACAGTGATATTAATGTAATCAGGCCTGTAGAAGCAAAATGAATGGATTCCAGTACGATGATTCTATGTGAAATAAGTCACACAGAAAAAGAAAATTCTTATAAGTTATCACTAATAAAGGGAATGTAAACTTGGCTACACATGAACTGAATTACAAAACACAACAGAGTCTCACTTTTAGGAAACAATCTTATGCTTTTTTTAAGGGGAAAGTTGAGTTGGGGTGCGTCATAAAACCAGAGATTGAAATTAGCCCAAAAACCATTCCATAAGCCAAGTATGTAATAGACAGGACCTACTCCTTGCTCAAAGAAATAAACTCAACAATGAAGTATCACCTCACACCTGTTAGAATGGGCATTATCAGAAATTCTGCAAACAACAAAGGCTCGAATGGTGTGGAGAAAAGGAAACCTCTTCCACTATTGTTGGGAATGTAAATTGATACAGTTACAATAGAGAACAGCATGGAGGTTCCTTAAAAACTAACCATAAATTACCATATGATCCAGCCATCTCACTCCTGGGCATATATCCAGAAAAAAAACAAAAATAAAGAGGAGGTTTTCACCACAAAGTTCATTGCATCACTATAATAGCCAGGTAATGGAAGCAACCTAAATGTCCACAGACACATGAATGCATAAAGAGATGATACATATATAAAATGGAATATTACTCAGCCATAAGAATGAATGAGTTGGATCATTTGTAGAGATGTCAATGGATCTAGAGACTGTCATAGAGAGTGAAGTATGTCAGAAAGAGAAAAACAAATATTGTATATGAATTCATATATGTGGAACCTAGAAAAATTGTGCAGATGAACCAGTTTGCAAGGCAGAAATAGAGCAACAGATGTAGAGAAAAAAACATATGGACATCAAGTGGGGAAAGCTGTGGGGGTTAGGTGGTGGGAGGAGTTGAGAGATTCAGATTGGCATTTATATGTATAAAATAGATAACCAATAGATAAATAGATAACCAAGTGTAAAATAGATAACCAATAAAAACCTGCTGTATAAAAAACTAAAATATATTTCAAAATTTAAAAAACAATTAAAACAGAAAAAAAGGTTCTTCCCTTCACATACGTGCATTTATATGAATATATTATTTCCATGCTTATATCTATAAATACAAAAAAGAGGAATAAAATCTACCTAGAACCCAAAATAAAGAAAAAAAAAAAAAAAAAAAAAAAAAAAACTAAACAGAACCCACCAGTTACACAGAGGAAAACCGTATCAGGGCACTTGCTCCAGTTGTAAACAATTCTGAAGTTGGTCAGTGAGGGGAATCATCTCCCATTCAACCAGCAGCCCCCACGCAACAAGTGTCCTCATTGTAAAGCTGGGGGAATGTGCCGAGACCTCTGTGAGTAAACGTGAGCTGAGGCCCAGGCCAGCTGCTGCTGAACTGTTCCCACCCTTCCCAGGTAAAACACCTGAATATGTGCAAGGACTTGAAAGCCTAGAGGAAGGGCCGTGGAGCCACACAAGCGACAGCATGCCGGCCGACTTGGTGCCTGCAGGCCAGCCAGGATGGTCCTGGCCCTGGGTGCTCTTCTGGAAGCCTTCCATTTCCCTGCCTGAGAAACCCCTCCTGTCCCGCCCCCACTGCTTTTTTTCCTCCCTCACCTCTGCCCAGGGAGAATTTCCAGCAGCAGTTATAGGTGACAGATCTTCTTCTTTAGCAGGTGGCAGCCTGGAAACTGCTGCAGAAAGTCCAGCAGAGCCCAACTCACACTAGGCCTCTCACAAAGCCGTGACTTCTCAATCCCTCCCACCAGCCCAGCCCCGAGACTAATGACAGGACAGAGAATATGGTGTCAGGCAGAGCTGCAGGGGCTCTTGCTGCCTGGTGCGGTGTTTATATTGACCTCAAAACATGCACACCTGGGGAGGGCTGGCCCGATTGGTCAGGCTGCACAGGTCAGCCAATCCTCACTACTCAGGGGCTCACAGTTGCAGAAAATTGACCTTGCTGAACGGGCCATCTCCAAGCAACAGGTGTAGGCTCTTGAAAGTCCGGATACACAAGGGGCTGCAGCTCTGGCTTGTTTTCGAATCATTTTATCTGACCCATGAGTGGGAGACAGCTTCAAGAAAATCGTCTCCTAATGAGAGGGACACAGAAGTCAGGGAGAGGAGAGGTGAGTGGTGGCTGGAGGCAGAGGCTTGGTGCCCTGGGTGCAGTGGAAGTGTCTGGAAGACCAGGCAGAGGGAGGCCCTGCAGAGTGATGCCCAGGGTCACAGACATGTCGGAGCTGCTGTTTGTTAGTTCAAGTCCTGCTCTGAGGTGCTCTGTGTCAGCTCTGAGAGACAGGTGAGCTGAGGTTGCTCTGCAATGAGGGCTATGTGCACGGTTCCTCTTTGCCCAGCCCTGCCACGGTACCTGCAAGGGTAGATCTGTATCCTGGGAGGGGCTTGACCAGGAGAGCCCAATGAGCTGGGGTGGGGGTGAGGTACCTGCCCAGGTGAGCTCCATATCCTGGTAATTGCCTGACCACGAGAGACAAATGGGCCGCTGGGGACCTGGTAAAGGATGTCAGGACAGTCAGTTATGCCACCGAGGGTATACCTCTAGTAGTTCCTAATTCCTACACACTGCTAGTCATTCTACCAACCACCAGGACATGGTGTTCTGTATTAGACTTCAATGATGTCTTCTTTTGCATTCCATTAGTCCCAGAGTCACAAGAAATTTTGCCTCGTGACTGGCAGGACTCAACATACAACAAAAATAATACTGCTGGGCCGCCTCGCCCCAAGGGTATAAAAATTCCCACACCATCTTTGGGAAAGCTTAGCTAAAGACCTAAAAGTTCTACCTCTGGAAAAGGAAACCCTCCTTCAATATGCAGACACCAATCTAATCGCCAGCTCTACTAAGGAGGCCTCTGAACTACCAAGCCAATATAGGATAGAAGTTGTCCAAGAAAAAGCTCAAATATCACACACTAAGGTGACCTGCCTGGGCTTCGTTCTCACAGAAGGCCTGAGAAGCCCATCCCAGGAAAGGGAAGAAACCATTTGCAGCCTTAGCCCTTCTAAAAGTAGAAGACAGCTTAGGAGTTCCTGGGAAGGCTGGGGTTTGCTGCATCTGGATCCCGAACTACAGTCTAATAGCTGGGCCTCTATATGAAACACTGAAAGGAAAAGATGATGATCCTTTTGAATAGAATCCAGAAGTGGTCTTTCAAGAATGGAAAGAGCGGTCAATTCAGACCCTTGACCTGGAACTCCCTAATTTAGCTAAACCCTTTGACCTTTACATTCCTGGTGAAAGGTGAATTGCCATTGGAGTATTAGTGCAAAAACCGGGACCACTTGAAAAGGAACAACGCAAGAATGCTAACCAGGTAGGATAAACTACGGTCACCAAGGGGCTTGGTCCACCACCACATCTGGCCAGGATACTGGCAGTATCTAAAAACCTGGAAATCAGCAGCCTGAAAGGCCACCTCCCTCCTAAGGGAAAAGGACCCCATGTGTTGATCCTAACCACCAAACATGCCCTGAGGTTGCAGGGTTCGCTCCATGGGCACACTGACCTCGAGTGAGGAGACCCTCCAACTCCAACCTCCAGAAAGACAACTGGGGGCAACGGGGCCCCATGGCAACTCGTGTAACCATCACTTTACCTGGAGTTTCTCTCAGAAAACAACAAGAGTGTGTCAAAAAAGAGTAGACTACTGCTTTCAGGGCTTACTGCACCCAGAGGGGAGCTAATAAGCTTGGCAGGGGAACCATATATCACATTGTCACCATAGAAAAGCCTACAGCCACCGTGGTGATGGTGGCCAATAAGACCAGCTGCAGTCCTGGCTACCTCAAAAGGCTGTTGACTCAGTGTCCATCATGGTGTTGCATCACCACTGACCCTGGACTGACTGGGAGTTGAGCAGGCAAGGCTCTGACACCTGGTACTGTTTTTACATTAATTCAGGGGCCTAATTGAAGAAAACAAAGACTGCTGGTCAGAGCATCTAGGCTGGCAGAAACGGTCAGCCTAAGGTGGCCTAACAAATGTGCGGTGGGGTAAAACCTGCCTCCACATTGTCTCTGCACATCCCTTTCCTGTACCCTTAAAGGTCATTAGAATCTATAACACTTCCAATGCTGGTACTCAGGTGGACGAGCAGGGAGGCAGCAGCTCTGGGGACAATGAATCTCACCTGGAGGCTGCTGGGGAGAAGTTCTGACCCTCATCCCCGGGTATGAGGGCTCCCAACTCAGCACTCAGCAGTTACAGAAGAGGGGTCTGCACACTCAGCACTCCAAGAATGAGGAACGGGACAAAAGGCAGAGGAGGGCTTTGTCACCAACAAAGCCCATTAAAAATCCTTGGGACATAAAAATAGAATCTGGGCAATAAAATAAAGTCTAACCTTTGTTACCCTTTGTGATTTGCCTAATTTCAAGTGCTCCTAGGTTCCCGCATGCAGAGCTGCCACACCCGGCACTTCCGACCAGATTTCCTACTGCAGAATGGCTGGGTCGACACTTCAGCTCCTGGGGCCCAGTGCAGGCTCCAAGATATAGAGCCTGAGCTGCATCCAACCCGGCCTCTGAGAGCTCCGCCCCCTCCCTCCCACTGACTCTGACAGGACCTGTACACAGCAGGCCAACACACAGCCTGTGGGGTAGCGCATTCTCTCACTTCTCCATTCTCTGATCAAAATATAGTTTCCTTTGCTTCTGAACCAAACTCAGTCTCGATCTGTTGGCTCCAATGACACTGGGCAGGGGGATACTTGTTGGGGTCCATTGTGGAGGATCAGTAACAGAAATTGATAACATTGTAACTTCAATAAACAGATGTGTGAGCCAAACTGTAATTAACATAGAACAGTGTATAAGGCTCGGGTAAAATAAGATGTTTCTAACACTTCCATTTTATATTTCCATCATTCTATTATAAGCAAGTTCAGTGAAAAGATTTGTCTTATTTGTCAGGTCAATATTAGAGAAATGAAGTGATTTCTTTCCAAGGATGCACATCTAATAATCTTGGTTAAAGCTTCAATCTTGTTTTAAATGCTTTTCCATTGAAAATTATACCTCTGTTTCAGCTCCCCCATTTCTGAGAAGTATAAAATCTTATAATTTATTATTACCAAAGGGGAAAGTGGGAGGAGGGATAAATTAACAGTTTGGGGTTAACACATACACACTGTTATGTATAAAGTAGATCATCAACAAGGAACTACTATATAGCATAGGGAACTACACTCAATATTTTGCAATAACATGTAAGGGGAAAAAATCTGAAAAAGCATAGATATATTTATTGACATCATCTATCAATGACAGTTAAAATGTAACCTAAGGGAAGCCGTTGGTGAGTGCTTCTGACCCTGACGGCATCAATCATCTAAAGTTCGCACTCTGCCTACATCCCAAGGCGGCAGGATTTCTAAAATGGTGCAGTTGGCCAAAAAGGGCGTATGCATCTTCTCCTGAATATATTCAGGAAAACACGCATATGCACTTTATGGGCAACCAAGAAAGCAAGCAATGCAAATCTGCACACCAAAGAAGTCTCATTTCCCACCGGTCAAAAGGGCCATCTGAAAAAATTGTAAAACGCAGAAATGCAGGACAGGCCATGGAGAACAGGCAGCCTTTATACACTGATGGGCTGTGTGTAAACTGAGAAGAGGCACTCTGGAGAAGTGTATCCTGGTTTGTAAATCATCTAAAAAGCAGAGCTACAGAGCATAGGGCACTTGCAATCACAGGAGCATATCTAGGGAAGTCTAAAAATCAAAAAGACACAGGCACAGCAAAGTTTAGGGCTGCTCTGTTTACAAGAACCTCGACTTCAGTACACCTTAAATACCCCAGGAAAGAGAACAATGGATAAGGAAGGTGTGGTACTAACGCACAATGGAATATCTCTTCACTATGAAATCAATGTAATAAGGCTAGTAGAAGCATAAAGAGTGGATCGAGTTTCGACGATACTGCTTGACTTAAGTCACACAGAAAAAGAAACATATCATAAGATATCACTCATAGAGGGAATGTAAATATGACTGCACAACAACTGAATTACAAAACAAGAGTGTCTCACATTTAGAAAACACACTTATGCCAGCTTAAGGGGAAAGGTGAGGTGGGGTGATGCATAAAATCAGAGTTTGAAATGAACACAGATACCATTCAATAAACCAAATACGTAATAGACAAGATCTACACCTTGCTCAATGAACTGGCCTCAACACACCCTATTCACCACAGAGGAATATATGTGAGTAGTAGGAATCTTAAAACCTATATATTGATATATCTCCATAAGGGACTCAAGTGTGTGCAGAGTGGCACAAACACAGCAGTGATAATCAGCTAAACACCATTATAAAAATAAATTTTAAAAACAAAACACAGAGACAAAGAAAGAGAGAAACACTCGTACAAAATTGATTCAGGGGCTGTGATGCAAAGTGGATTGATCACATAGAAACCCATAGCTGGATAAGACATAAGGCTGGACACATGGGGCTGTGAGGATTGGTTAGCTTTGGTGAGCAAATGCCGAACCTCTAATACAATACTTAAAGCTACTCATTCCGTGTGTCACAACACTCCAGGTTTAAGGGAATCTTCTTACAGCGAAACCATGCATGAGAAACCCAACAGATGGTATACCATGTGATTGGGAAAGGTTTCTAAAACGCACCTCATTTTTCCTCTACTGGGTCACAGGATCAACCTTCCAGCCGCTTTACTAACAATCACACCACTTGCATAGTCAATGCCTTTAATTTCCTGTTTTGCACAGTCTGCAATTAGTACAGAGGATCAATGGGAAGAGGGAGAAACAATGAAAAATTAGCCGTAAGGGCTTTGATGGGCACATTTCACTCTCAATTCACATGAGGAAGAAGTATTAAGCAAAGGCTCAGCAAGTCGCCTGAAAACAAGAATATGGATTGAAGCAATCTTGCAGTTTTTCAGTCAGCTCACAAGAAAGGGAGCTGAAAAAAGGAGCTCAGAGGAACTGTAATTCACAAAACAGCAGAGTTACAAATGACTGCTATCATCCAGAAATATATTGAAGTAAAGATGCGAAGAAGACTTGAAAGCGAGGGAGAATTGCAGGAAAGCGATTTCAAGTGATAGATTGGAATTACATTTAAAGCATAGGGAAAGAGGCACAACTTCAACAGTGATGCACATGGCCAAAAAGAGCATATGCATTTTTTCCTGATTATATTCAGGAAAATATGCATACGCCCTTTTTGGCCAACCGAGAAAGCCTGCAATGGAAATCCGCACTACAATGAAGTCTCACGTCCCAATGCTCAAAAGAGCTGTCTGAAAAAATTGTAAAATCCAGAGAGGCAGGACAGAAAGTGGGGAACAGGCAGCGTTTTTATGCTGTTGGGTTGGATGTAAATTGCCAACAGCCACTCTGGAGAAGTATACGGTGTTTTCTGAAACATATAAAAAACCAAGCTACAGAACCGAGGGCACTTCCACTTATGGTCCTACAGATTAGGAAAATTCAACTGAAAAAGACACAGCCACCCCAAAGTTTGGGGCTGCTCTGTTTACAAGAACCTCGACTATGGTACAATTTCAATAGCCCAGAAAGAGAAAAAATAGATATAGAAGTTGTGGTACTTAAGTACAATAGAATATTACTCAGCAATGAAATTAATGTCACCAGGCCCGTAGCAGCATAATAAGTGGTTTAGGTACGATGATTCTAAGTGAAATAAGTCACACAGAAAAAGAAACATCATAAGTTATCACTAATACCAGAATGTAAACACGGCTACACATGAACTGTATGACAAAACACAATAGTCTCACATTTACCAAAGAAACTTAAGGTTGCTTAATGGAAAAGGTGAGTTGGGAGGCTGTATAAGAGCAGAGGTTGAAATTAGTACAGATACCATTCCATAAGCCAAATATATACTAGACAAGACCTACACCTTGCTCAACTAAATGGACTTGACACCCTGTTTTCACTGCCTAGGAATATACCTGACCACGAAGAAACTTAAAACCCATGTATTTGTAGGTCGCTGTAATAGAATCATGTGTGTGTACAGCGGCACAAACACAGCAGTGAAAATTAGCTATATCTTATTATAAAAATAAATTGCAAAAACAAAACACAAAAACAGCGAAATAGAGAGAAATTCTTAACTCTTTCATTCAGGGCTTGTGATGAAACCTGGATTTCTCTCTACATACACAGCTGGGGGAGATACAAGGCTGGACACTTGGGGCTGATAGGATTGCTGAGGTTTCATGAGCGAATGAAAACCCTTTGATGGAATAGTGCATGGTCCCCATTCCATGGCTTTCAAATCTCCAGGTTTAAGGGATTCATCCTTCAGTTAAAATATGCATGAGAATCCCAAATTGTGGTCAACCAAGTGATCGAACAAATTTTCTAACACTCATCTCAGTTTTTGCCCCCTGTTACTCGGGATCCCCTTTCCATAAGCTTTACTATCTCTCTCCACATTATGAGAAACAATGTTTAACCTCCTGTTTGGCAAAGTTCGCAATTTCTTCTGAAGGTGAACAGGAATAGGGAGAAACAATGAGCAACTAACTCTGTGTTTGAACGGGCACATTGAACTCTGATTTCCAGCCAGGAAGAAGAATTCACCAAAGGCACAGCATGCCATGCAGAAACCAGATTAGGGCCTGAAGCAATTTTGCTGTATTGTGGTAAGATCACGAGAAAGCTAGTTGAGAAAAAAACTTAAAAACACTGTACTTCACAAACCTGCAGAGTAACAAATGAACCCTGTCATCCAAAAAAATACTGAAGTAAGGCTGTGAAGAGGAAGTGAACACGCGCCAGAATCCCTCTGCATTCCTTAACCCTAACCCTAACACGAAACCTAACCCTGACACTCACCCGAAGCCTAACCCTCACCCGTGCCTTAATCTTAACCAGGACACCAACACTAACTCGTGCCCTCACACGTACACTATCCCATAAGCATTGTTGTACCCTAACCTGTACCCGAATCCCTCTCCATTCCCTAACCCTAAACCTAAACCGAATCCTAAACCTGACCCTCACCCGAAGCCTTACCCTCACCCGTGCCCTAATCTTAACCAGGACACCAACACCAACTCGTGCCCTCACACGTACGCTAACCCTTAATCGTTGTCGTACCCTAAACTGTACCCTAATCCCTCCCCATTCCCTAACCCTAACCCTAAACTGAATCCTAACCCTGACCCTCTTCTGAAGCCTTAACCTCACCCGTGCCCTAATCTTAACCAGGACACTAACACTAACCCTTACCCTCACACGAACGCTAACACTTAAGCACTGTTGTACCCGAAGCTGTACCCTAATCCCTCTGCATTCCTTAACCCTAACCCTAACACGAATCCTAACCCTGACCCTCACCCGAAGCCTTACCCTCACCCGTGCCCTAATCTTAACCAGGACACCAACACTAACTCGTGCCCTAACACGTACGCTAAACCTTAAGCGTTGTCGTACCCTAAATTGTACCCTAATCCCTCCCCATTCCTTAACCCTAACCCTAACCCCATCCCTAAACCTGACCCACTTCCGATGCCCTACCCTAACCAATGCCCTAATCTTAACCAGTACACAAACACTAACTCATGCACTCAAATGTACGCTAACCCTTAAGCATTGTCGTACCCTATCCTGTACCCTAATCCCTCCCCATTCCCTAACCCTAACCCTAACCGAAACCCTGAACGTGACCCTTTTCCGAGGCCTTACCCTCATCGGTGCCCTTGTCTTAACCAGTACACCAACACTAACTCGTGCCCTCAAACTTACGCTAGCCCTTAAGCATTGTCGTACCCTAACCTGTACCCTAATCCCTCTCCATTCCCTACCCCTAACACTAACCCGAATCCTAAACCTGACCTCACCCGAAGCCTTACCCTCACCCGTGCCCTAATCTTAACCAGGACACCAAGACTAACTCGTGCCCTCACAAGTACGCTAACAATAATCCGCAGCGGTACCCTAACCTGTACCCTAATCCCTCTCCATTCCCTAACCCTAACCCTTACCTGAAGGCTAACCATGACACTCACCCGAAACTTTACCCTCACCCGTGTCCTAATTTTAACCAGTACATCAACACTAACCAATGCCCTCTAACGTACGCTAACCCTAAGCCATTGCCGTACCATAACCTGTAACCTAATCAATCCCCATTCCCTAACCCTAACCATTAACGTGACCCTCTTCCGAGGCCTTACCCTCTCCCGTGCCCTAATCGTAAGCAGTACACTAACACTAACTAGTGACCTCTCAAGTACGCTAAACCTTAAGCGTTGTGGTACCCTAAACTGTGCCCTAATATCTCCCCATTCCCTAACCCTAACCCTAACCCGAATTCTATCCCTGACCCTCACCCGAAACCTTACCCTCACCCCTGCCCTAATCTTAACCAGGACACAAACACTAACTCGTGCCTTCACACGTACGCTAACGCTTAATCGTTGTCGTACCCTAAACTGTACCCTAATCCCTCCCGATTCCCAACCCTAACCCTAACCCGAATCCTAACCCTGACCGTCAACTGAAACATTACCCTCACCCGTGCCCTAATCTTAACCAGGACACTAACACTAACCCTTGCCCTCACACGAACACTAACCCTTAAGCACTGTCGTACCCTAAGCTGTACCCTAATCCCTCTGCATTCCTTAACCCTAAACCTAACACGAATCCTAACCCTGACCCTCACCCGAAGCCTTACCCTCACCCGTGCCCTAATCTTAACCAGGACACCAAGACTAACTCGTGCCCTCACACGTACGCTAACACTAAACCGCAGCGGTACCCTAACCTGTACCCTAATCCCTCTCCATTCCCTAACACTAACCCTCACCTGAAGCCTAACCATGACACTCACCTGAAACTTTACCCTCACCCATGTCCTAATTTTATCCAGTACATCAACACTAACCCATGCCCTCTAACGTACGCTAACCCTAAGCCATTGCCGTACCCTAACCTGTACCCTAATCATTCCCCATTCCCTAACCCTAACCCTAACTGTAACCCTTAACGTGACCCTCTTCTGAGGCCTTACCCTCACCCGTGCCCTAATCATAAGCAGTACACTAACACTAACAAGTGACCTCACACGTACGCTAAACCTTAAGTGTTGTGGTACCCTAAACTGTGCCCTAATATCTCCCCATTCCCTATCCCTAACCCTAACCCGAATTCTATCCCTGACCCTCACCCGAAACCTTACCCTCACCCGTGCCCTAATCTTAACCAGGACACCAACACTAACTCGTGCCCTCACACGTACGCTAAACCTTAAGCGTTGTCGTACCCTAAATTGTACCCTAATCCCTCCCCATTGCTTAACCCTAACCCTACCCCCATCCCTAAACCTGACCCACTTCCGATGCCCTACCCTAACCAATGCCCTAATCTTAACCAGTACACAAACACTAACTCATGCCCAAAAACGTACGTTAACCCTTAAGCATTGTTGTACCCTATCCTGTACCCCAATCCCTCCCCATTCCCTAACCCTAACCCTAAGCGAAACCCTGAACGTGACCCTTTTCCGAGGCCTTAGCCTCATTGTGTCCTTGTCTTAACCAGTACACCAACACTAACTCGTGCCCTCACACTTACGCTAACACTTAAGCATTGTCGTACCCTAACCTGTACCCTAATCCCTCTCCATTCCCTAACCCTAACCCTAACCCGAATCCTAACCCTGACCCTCACCCGAAGCCTTACCCTCACCCGTGCCCTAATCTTAACCAGGACACCAAGACTAACTCGTGCCCTCACACGTACGCTAACACTGAACTGCAGTGGTACCCTAACCTGTACCCTAATCCCTCTCCATTCCCTAACCCTAACCCTAACCTGAAACCTAACCATGACACTCACCCGAAACTTTACTCTCACCCGTGTCCTAATTTTAACCAGTACATCAACACTAACCCAAGCCCTCTAACGTACGCAAAACCTAAGCCATTGCCGTACCCTAACCTGTACCCTAATCAATCCCTATTCCCTAACCCTAACCCTAACCCTAACCCTTAACGTGACCTTCTTCCGAGTCCTTACCCTCACCCGTGCCCTAATCGTAAGCAGTACACTAACACTAACTAGTGACCTCACACGTACGCTAAACCTTAAGCGTTGTGGTACCCTAAACTGTGCCCTAATATCTCCCCATTCCCTAACCCTAACCCTAACCCGAATTCAATCCCTGACCCTCACCCGAAACCTTACCCTCACCCCTGCCCTAATCTTAACCAGGACACCAAAACTAACTCGTGCCTTCACACGTACGCTAACGCTTAATCGTTGTCGTACCCTAAACTGTACCCTAATCCCTCCCCATTCCCAACCCTAACCCTAACCCGAATCCTAACCCTGACCGTCAACTGAAGCCTTACCCTCACCCGTGCCCTAATCTTAACCAGGACACTAACACTAACCCTTGCCCTCACAAGAACGCTAACCCTTAAGCACTGTCGTACCCTAAGCTGTACCCTAATCCCTCTGCATTCCTTAACCCTAACCCTAACACGAATCCTAACGCTGACCCTCACCCGAAGCCTTACCCTCACCTGTGCCCTAATCTTAACCAGGACACCAAGACTAACTCGTGCCCTCACATGTACGCTAACACTAAACCGCAGCGGTACCCTAACCTGTACCCTAATCTCTCTCCATTCCCTAACCCTAAACCAAACCTGAAACCTAACCATGACACTCACCCGAAACTTTACCCTCACCCCTGTCCTAATTTTAACCAGTACATCAACACTAACCCATGCCCTCTAACGTAAGCTAACCCTAAGCCATTGCCGTACCCTAAACTGTACCCTAATCAATCCCCATTCCGTAACCCTAACCCTAACCCAAACCCTTAACGTGACCCTCTTCCGAGGCCTTACCCTCACCCGTGCCCTAATCGTAAGCAGTACACTAACACTAACTAGTGACCTCACACGTACGCTAAACCTTAAGCGTTGTGGTACCCTAAACTGTGCCCTAATATCTCCCCATTCCCTAACCCTAACCCTTACCCGAATTCTATCCCTGACCCTCACCCGAAACCTAACCCTCACCCGTGCCCTAATCTTAACCAGGACACCAACACTAACTCGTGCCCTCACACGTACGCTAAACCTTAAGCGTTGTCGTACCCTAAATTGTACCCTAATCCCTCCCCATTCCTTAACCCTAACCCTAACCCCATCCCTAAACCTGACCCACTTCCGATGCCCTACCCTAACCAATGCCCTAATCTTAACCAGTACACAAACACTAACTCATGCCCAAAAATGTAAGTTAACCCTTAAGCATTGTCGTACCCTATTCTGTACCCTAATCCCTCCCCATTCCCTAACCCTAACCCTAAGCGAAACCCTGAACGTGACCCTTTTCCGAGGCCTTACCCTCATCGGTGTCCTTGTCTTAACCAGTACACCAACACTAACTCGTGCACTCACACTTACGCTAACACTTAAGCATTGTCACACCCTAACCTGTACCCTAATCCCTCTCAATTCCCTAACCCTAACCCTAACCCGAATATTATCCCTGACCCTCACCCGAAGCCTTACCCTCACCCGTGCCCTAATCTTAACCAGGACACCAAGACTAACTCGTGACCTCGCACGTACGCTAACACTAAACCGCAGCGGTACCCTAACCTGTACCCTAATCCCTCTCCATTCCCTAACCATATCCCTAACCTGAAACCTAACAGTGACACTCACCCGAAACTTAAATCTCACCCGTGTCCTAATTTTAACCAGTACATCAACACTAACCCATGCCGTCTAACGTACGCAAACCCTAAGCCATTGCCGTACCCTAACCTGTACCCTAATCAATCCCCATTCCCTAACCCTAACCCTAACCCTAACCCTAACAATGACACACACCCGAAACTTAACTCTCACCCGTGTCCTAATTTTAACCAGTACATCAACACTAACCCACGCCCTCTAACGTACGCAAACCCTAAGCCATTGCCGTACCCTAACCTGTACCCTAATCAATCCCCATTCCCTAACCCTAACCCTAACCCTAACCCTTAACGTGACCCTCTTCCGAGGCCTTACCCTCACCCGTGCCCTAATCGTAAGCAGTACACTAACACTAACTAGTGACCTCACACGTACGCTAAACCTTAAGCGTTGTGGTACCCTAAACTGTGCCCTAATATCTCCCCATTCACTAACCCTAACCCTAACCCGAATTCTATCCCTGACCGTCAACTGAAGCCTTACCCTCACCAGTGCCCTAATCTTAACCAGGACACTAACGTGACCTCACACGTACGCTAAACCTTAAGCGTTGTGGTACCCTAAACTGTGCCCTAATATCTCCCCATTCCCTAACCCTAACCCTTACCCGAATTCTATCCCTGACCCTCACCCGAAACCTTACTCTCACCCGTGCCCTAATCTTAACCAGGACACCAACACTAACTCGTGCCCTCACATGTACGCTAAACCTTAAGCGTTGTCGTACCCTAAACTGTACCCTAATCCCTCCCCATTCCCAAACCTAACCCTAACCCGAATCCTAACCCTGACCCTCACCCGAAGCCTTACCCTCACCTGTACCCTAATCTTAACCAGGACACCAAGACTAACTCGTGCTCTCACACGTACGCTAACACTAAACCGCAGCGGTACCCTAACGTGTACCCTAATCCCTCTCCATTCTCTAACCATAACCCTAACCTGAAACCTAACCATGACACTCACCCGAAACTTTACCCTCACCCGTGTCCTAATTTTAACCAGTACATCAACACTAACCCATGCACTCTAACGTATGCCAACCCTAAGCCATTGCCGTACCCTAACCTGTACCCTAATCAATCCCCATTCCCTAACCCTAACCCTAACCCTAACCCTTAACGTGACCCTCTTCCGAGGCCTTACCCTCACCCGTGCCCTAATCGTAAGCAGTACACTAACACTAACTAGTGACCTCACACGTACGCTAAACCTTAAGCGTTGTGGTACCCTAAACTGTGCCCTAATATCTCCCCATTCCCTAACCCTAATCCTAACCCGAATTCTATCCCTGACCCTCACCCGAAACCTTACCCTCACCCCTGCCCTAATCTTAACCAGGACACAAACACTAACTCGTGCCTTCACACGTACGTTAACGCTTAATCGTTGTCGTACCCTAAACTGTACCCTAATCCCTCCCGATTTCCAACCCTAACCCTAACCCGAATCCTAACCCTGACCGTCAACTGAAACATTACCCTCACCCGTGCCCTAATCTTAACCAGGACACTAACACTAACCCTTGCCCTCACACGAACGCTAACCCTTAAGCACTGTCGTACCCTAAGCTGTACCCTAATCCCTCTGCATTCCTTAACCCTAAACCTAACACGAATCCTAACCCTGACCCTCACCCGAAGCCTTACCCTCACCCGTGCCCTAATCTTAACCAGGACACCAAGACTAACTCGTGCCCTCACACGTACGCTAACACTAAACCGCAGCGGTACCCTAACCTGTACCCTAATCCCTCTCCATTCCCTAACACTAACCCTCACCTGAAGCCTAACCATGACACTCACCTGAAACTTTACCCTCACCCATGTCCTAATTTTAACCAGTACATCAACACTAACCCATGCCCTCTAACGTACGCTAACCCTAAGCCATTGCCGTACCCTAACCTGTACCCTAATCATTCCCCATTCCCTAACCCTAACCCTAACTGTAACCCTTAACGTGACCCTCTTCTGAGGCCTTACCCTCACCCGTGCCCTAATCATAAGCAGTACACTAACACTAACAAGTGACCTCACACGTACGCTATACCTTAAGTGTTGTGGTACCCTAAACTGTGCCCTAATATCTCCCCATTCCCTAACCCTAACCCTAACCCGAATTCTATCCCTGACCCTCACCCGAAACCTTACCCTCACCCGTGCCCTAATCTTAACCAGGACACCAACACTAACTCGTGCCCTCACACGTACGCTAAACCTTAAGCGTTGTCGTACCCTAAATTGTACCCTAATCCCTCCCCATTGCTTAACCCTAACCCTACCCCCATCCCTAAACCTGACCCACTTCCGATGCCCTACCCTAACCAATGCCCTAATCTTAACCAGTACACAAACACTAACTCATGCCCAAAAACGTACGTTAACCCTTAAGCATTGTTGTACCCTATCCTGTACCCCAATCCCTCCCCATTCCCTAACCCTAACCCTAAGCGAAACCCTGAACGTGACCCTTTTCCGAGGCCTTAGCCTCATTGTGTCCTTGTCTTAACCAGTACACCAACACTAACTCGTGCCCTCACACTTACGCTAACACTTAAGCATTGTCGTACCCTAACCTGTACCCTAATCCCTCTCCATTCCCTAACCCTAACCCTAACCCGAATCCTAACCCTGACCCTCACCCGAAGCCTTACCCTCACCCGTGCCCTAATCTTAACCAGGACACCAAGACTAACTCGTGCCCTCACACGTACGCTAACACTGAACTGCAGTGGTACCCTAACCTGTACCCTAATCCCTCTCCATTCCCTAACCCTAACCCTAACCTGAAACCTAACCATGACACTCACCCGAAACTTTACTCTCACCCGTGTCCTAATTTTAACCAGTACATCAACACTAACCCAAGCCCTCTAACGTACGCAAAACCTAAGCCATTGCCATACCCTAACCTGTACCCTAATCAATCCCTATTCCCTAACCCTAACCCTAACCCTAACCCTTAACGTGACCTTCTTCCGAGTCCTTACCCTCACCTGTGCCCTAATCGTAAGCAGTACACTAACACTAACTAGTGACCTCACACGTACGCTAAACCTTAAGCGTTGTGGTACCCTAAACTGTGCCCTAATATCTCCCCATTCCCTAACCCTAACCCTAACCCGAATTCAATCCCTGACCCTCACCCGAAACCTTACCCTCACCCCTGCCCTAATCTTAACCAGGACACCAAAACTAACTCGTGCCTTCACACGTACGCTAACGCTTAATCGTTGTCGTACCCTAAACTGTACCCTAATCCCTCCCCATTCCCAACACTAACCCTAACCCGAATCCTAACCCTGACCGTCAACTGAAGCCTTACCCTCACCCGTGCCCTAATCTTAACCAGGACACTAACACTAACCCTTGCCCTCACAAGAACGCTAACCCTTAAGCACTGTCGTACCCTAAGCTGTACCCTAATCCCTCTGCATTCCTTAACCCTAACCCTAACACGAATCCTAACCCTGACCCTCACCCGAAGCCTTACCCTCACCTGTGCACTAATCTTAACCAGGACACCAAGACTAACTCGTGCCCTCACATGTACGCTAACACTAAACCGCAGCGGTACCCTAACCTGTACCCTAATCTCTCTCCATTCCCTAACCCTAAACCAAACCTGAAACCTAACCATGACACTCACCCGAAACTTTACCCTCACCCCTGTCCTAATTTTAACCAGTACATCAACACTAACCCATGCCCTCTAACGTAAGCTAACCCTAAGCCATTGCCGTACCCTAAACTGTACCCTAATCAATCCCCATTCCGTAACCCTAACCCTAACCCTAACCCTTAACGTGACCCTCTTCCGAGGCCTTACCCTCACCCGTGCCCTAATCGTAAGCAGTACACTAACACTAACTAGTGACCTCACACGTACGCTAAACCTTAAGCGTTGTGGTACCCTAAACTGTGCCCTAATATCTCCCCATTCCCTAACCCTAACCCTTACCCGAATTCTATCCCTGACCCTCACCCGAAACCTTACCCTCACCCGTGCCCTAATCTTAACCAGGACACCAACACTAACTCGTGCCCTCACACGTACGCTAAACCTTAAGCGTTGTCGTACCCTAAATTGTACCCTAATCCCTCCCCATTCCCTAACCCTAACCCTAAGCGAAACCCTGAACGTGACCCTTTTCCGAGGCCTTACCCTCATCGGTGTCCTTGTCTTAACCAGTACACCAACACTAACTCGTGCACTCACACTTACGCTAACCCTTAAGCGTTGTCGTACCCTCACCTGTACCCTAATCCCTCTCCATTCCCGAACCCTAACCCTAACCCGAATTCTAGCCCTGACCCTCACCCGAAACCTTACCCTCACCCGTGCCCTAATCTTAACCAGGACACCAACACTAACTCGTGCCCTCACACGTACGCTAAACCTTAAGCGTTGTCGTACCCTAAATTGTACCCTAATCCCTCCCCATTCCTTAACCCTAACCCTAACCCCATCCCTAAACCTGACCCACTTCCGATGCCCTACCCTAACCAATGCCCTAATCTTAACCAGTACACAAACAATAACTCATGCCCAAAAATGTAAGTTAACCCTTAAGCATTGTCGTACCCTATTCTGTACCCTAATCCCTCCCCATTCCCTAACCCTAACCCTAAGCGAAACCCTGAACGTGACCCTTTTCCGAGGCCTTACCCTCATCGGTGTCCTTGTCTTAACCAGTACACCAACACTAACTCGTGCACTCACACTTACGCTAACACTTAAGCATTGTCACACCCTAACCTGTACCCTAATCCCTCTCAATTCCCTAACCCTAACCCTAACCCGAATCCTATCCCTGACCCTCACCCGAAGCCTTACCCTCACCCGTGCCCTAATCTTAACCAGGACACCAAGACTAACTCGTGCCCTCGCACGTACGCTAACACTAAACCGCAGCGGTACCCTAACCTGTACCCTAATCCCTCTCCATTCCCTAACCATAACCCTAACCTGAAACCTAACAGTGACACTCACCCGAAACTTAACTCTCACCCGTGTCCTAATTTTAACCAGTACATCAACACTAACCCATGCCGTCTAACGTACGCAAACCCTAAGCCATTGCCGTACCCTAACCTGTACCCTAATCAATCCCCATTCCCTAACCCTAACCCTAACCCTAACCCTAACAATGACACACACCCGAAACTTAACTCTCACCCGTGTCCTAATTTTAACCAGTACATCAACACTAACCCACGCCCTCTAACGTACGCAAACCCTAAGCCATTGCCGTACCCTAACCTGTACCCTAATCAATCCCCATTCCCTAACCCTAACCCTAACCCTAACCCTTAACGTGACCCTCTTCCGAGGCCTTACCCTCACCCGTGCCCTAATCGTAAGCAGTACACTAACACTAACTAGTGACCTCACACGTACGCTAAACCTTAAGCGTTGTGGTACCCTAAACTGTGCCCTAATATCTCCCCATTCACTAACCCTAACCCTAACCCGAATTCTATCCCTGACCGTCAACTGAAGCCTTACCCTCACCAGTGCCCTAATCTTAACCAGGACACTAACGTGACCTCACACGTACGCTAAACCTTAAGCGTTGTGGTACCCTAAACTGTGCCCTAATATCTCCCCATTCCCTAACCCTAACCCTTACCCGAATTCTATCCCTGACCCTCACCCGAAACCTTACTCTCACCCGTGCCCTAATCTTAACCAGGACACCAACACTAACTCGTGCCCTCACACGTACGCTAAACCTTAAGCGTTGTCGTACCCTAAACTGTACCCTAATCCCTCCCCATTCCCAAACCTAACCCTAACCCGAATCCTAACCCTGACCGTCAACTGAAGCCTTACCCTCACCCGTGCCCTAATCTTAAACAGGACACTAACACTAACCCTTGCCCTCACACGAACGCTAACCCTTAAGCACTGTCGTACCCTAAGCTGTACCCTAATCCCTCTGCATTCCTTAACCCTAACCCTAACACGAATCCTAACCCTGACCCTCACCCGAAGCCTTACCCTCACCTGTACCCTAATCTTAACCAGGACACCAAGACTAACTCGTGCTCTAACATGTACGCTAACACTAAACCGCAGCGGTACCCTAACCTGTACCCTAATCCCTCTCCATTCCCTAACCCTAACCCTAACCTGAAACCTAACCATGACACTCACCCGAAACTTTACTCTCACCCGTGTCCTAATTTTAACAAGTACATCCACACTAACCCAAGTCCTCTAACGTACGCAAACCCTAAGCCATTGCCGTACCCTAACCTGTACCCTAATCAATCCCCATTCCCTAACCCTAACCCTAACCCTAACCCTTAACGTGACACTCTTCCGAGGCCTTACCCTCACCCGTGCCCTAATCGTAAGCAGTACACTAACACTAACTAGTAACCTCACACGTACGCTAAACCTTAAGCGTTGTGGTACCCTAAACTGTGCCCTAATATCTCCCCATTCCCTAACCCTAACCCTAACCCGAATTCTATCCCTGACCCTCACCCAAAACCTTACCCTCACCCGTGCCCTAATCTTAACCAGGACACCAACACTAACTCGTGCCCTCACACGTACGCTAAACCTTAAGCGTTGTCGTACCCTAAATTGTACCCTAATCCGTCCCCATTCCTTAACCCTAACCCTAACCCCATCCCTAAACCTGACCCGTTTCCGATGCCCTACCCTAACCAATGCCCTAATCTTAAACCGTACACAAACACTAACTCATGCCCAAAAACGTACGTTAACCCTTAAGCATTGTCGTACGCTATTCTGTACCCTAATCCCTCCCCATTCCCTAACCCTAACCCTAAGCGAAACCCTGAACGTGACCCTTTTCCGAGGCCTTACCCTCATCGGTGTCCTTGTCTTAACCAGTACACCAACACTAACTCGTGCCCTCACACTTAAGCTAACACTTAAGCATTGTCGTACCCTAACCTGTACCCTAATCCCTCTCCATTCCCAAACCCTAACCCTAACCCGAATCCTAACCCTGACCCTCACCCGAAGCCTTACCCTCACCCGTGCCCTAATCTTAACCAGGACACCAAGACTAACTCGTGCCCTCACACGTACGCTAACACTAAACCGCAGCGGTACCCTAACCTGTACCCTAATCCCTCTCCGTTCCCTAACCCTAACCCTAACCTGAAACCTAACCATGACACTCACCCGAAACTTTACTCTCACCCGTGTCCTAATTTTAACCAGTATATCAACACTAACCCATGCCCTCTAACGTACGCAAACCTTAAGCCATTGCCGTACCCTAACCTGTACCCTAATCAATCCCCATTCCCTAACCCTAACCCTAACCGTAACCCTTAATGTGACCCTCTTCCGAGGCCTTACCCTCACCCGTGCCCTAATCGTAAGCAGTACACTAACACTAACTAGTGACCTCACACGTACGCTAAAACTTAAGCGTTGTTGTACCCTAAACTGTGCCCTAATATCTCCCCATTCCCTAACCCTAACCCTAACCCGAATTCTAACCCTGACCCTCACCCAAAACCTTACCCTCACCCCTGCCCTAATCTTAACCAGGACACAAACACTAACTCGTGCCTTCACACGTACGCTAACGCTTAATCGTTGTCGTACCCTAAACTGTACCCTAATCCCTCCCCATTCCCAACCCTAACCCTAACCCGAATCCTAAACCTGACCGTCAACTGAAGCCTTACCCTCACCCGTGCCCTAATCTTAACCAGGACACTAACACTAACCCTTGCCCTCACACGAACGCTAACCCTTAAGCACTGTCGTACCCTAAGCTGTACCCTAATCCCTCTGCATTCCTTAACCCTAACCCTAACACGAATCCTAACCCTGACCCTCACCCGAAGCCTTACCCTCACCTGTGCCCTAATCTTAACCAGGACACCAAGACTAACTTGTGCCCTCACACGTACGCTAACATTAAACCGCAGCAGTACCCTAACCTGTACCCTAATCCCTCCCCATTCCCTAACCCTAACCCTAACCCTAACCCTTAACGTGACCCTCTTCCGAGGCCTTACCCTCACCCGTGCCCTAATCTTAACCAGGACACCAACACTAACTCGTGCCCTCACACGTACGCTAACGCTTAATCGTTGTCGTACCCTAAACTGTACCCTAATCCCTCTGCATTCCTTAACCCTAACCCTAACACGAATCCTAACCCTGACCCTAACCCAAAGCCTTACCCTCACCTGTGCCCTAATCCTAACCAGGACATCAACACTAACTCGTGCCCTCACTCGTACGCTAAACCTTAAGCGTTGTCATACCCTAAATTATACCTTAATCCCTCTCCATTCCTTAAACCTAACCCCAAACCCATCCCTAAACCTGACGCACTTCCGATGCCCTACCCTAACCAATGCCCTAATCTTAACCAGTACACAAACACTAACTCATGCCCTCAAACGTACGCTAACCCTTAAGCATTGTCGTGCCCTATCCTGTACCCTAATCCCTCCCCATTCGCTAACCCTAACCCTAACCCGAATCCTAACCCTGACCGTCACCTGAAGCCTTACCCTCACCCGTGCCCTAATCTTAACCAGGACACTAACACTAACTCTTGCCCTCAAACGTACGCTAAACCTTAAGCATTGTCGTACACTATCCTGTACCCTAAACCCTCCCCATTCCCTAACCCTAACCCTAACCGAAACCCTGAACGTGACCCTTTTCCGAGGCCTTACCCTCATCAGTGCCCTTGTCTTAACCAGTACACCAACACTAACTCGTGCCCTCACACTTACGCTAACCCTTAAGCATTGTCGTACCCTAACCTGTACCCTAATCCCTCTACATTCCCTAACCCTAACAAAAACCCGAATCCTAAACCTGACCCTCACCGAAGCCTAACCCTCACCCGTGCCCTAATCTTAACCAGGACACCAAGACTAACTCGTGCCCTCACAAGTACGCTAACAATAAAACGCAGCGGTACCCTAACCTGTACCCTAATCCCTCTCCATTCCCTAACCCTAACCCTCACCTGAAGGCTAACCATGACACTCACCCGAAACTTTACCCTCAACCGTGTCCTAATTTTAACCAGTACATCAGCACTAACCCATGCCCTCTAACGTACGCTAACCCTAAGTATTGCCGTACCCTAACCTGTACCCTAATCAATCCCCATTCCCTAACCCTAACCCTTAATGTGACCCTCTTCCGAGGCCTTACTCTCTCCCGTGCCCTAATCGTAAGCGGTACACTAACACTAACTAGTGACCTCACACGTACGCTAAACCTTAAGCGTTGTGGTACCCTAAACTGTGCCCTAATATCTCCCCATTCCCTAACCCTAACCCTAACACGAATTCTATCCCTGACCCTCACCCGAAACCTTACCCTCACCCCTGCCCTAATCTTAACCAGGACACAAACACTAACTCGTGCCTTCACACGTACGCTAACGCTTAATCGTTGTCGTACCCTAAACTGTACCCTATTCCCTCCACATTCCCTAACCCTAACCATAACCCGAATCCTAACCCTGACCCTCACCTGAAGCCTTACCCTCACCCGTGCCCTAATCTTAACCAGGACACTAACACTAACCCTTGCCCTCACACGAACGCTAACCCTTAATCACTGTCGTACCCTAAGCTGTACCCTAATCCCTCTGCATTCCTTAACCCTAACCCTAACACGAATCCTAACCCTGACCCTCACCCGAAGCCTTACCCTCACCCGTGCCATGATCTTAACCAGGACACCAACACTAACTCGTGCCCTCACACGTACGCTAAACCTTAAGCGTTGTCGTACCCTAAATTGTACCCTAATCCCTCCCCATTCCTTAACCCTAACCCTAACCCCATTCCTAAACCTGACCCACTTCCGATGCCCTACCCTAACCAATGCCCTAATCTTAACCAGTACACAAACACTAACTCATGCCCTCAATCGTATGCTAACCCTTAAGCATTGTCGTACCCTATCCTGTATCCTAATCCCTCCCCATTCCCGAACCCTAACCGTAACCGAAACCCTGAACGTGACCCTTTTCCGAGGCCTAACCCTCATCGGTGCCCTTGTCTTAACCAGTACACCAACACTAACTCGTGCCCTCCCACTTATGCTAACCCTTAAGCATTGTCGTACCCTATCCTGTAACCTAATCCCTCCCCATTCCCTAACCCTAACCCTAACCGAAACCCTGAACGTGACCCTTTTCCGAGGCCTTGCCGTCATCGGTGCCCTTGTCTTAACCAGTACACCAACACTAACTCATGCCATCAAACTTACGCTAACCCTTAAGCATTGTCGTACCCTAACCTGTACCCTAATCCCTCTCCATTCCCTAACCGTAACCCTAACCCGAATCCTAACCCTGACCCTCACACGAAGCCTTACCCTCACCCGTGCCCTAATCTTAACCAGGACACCAAGACTAACTCGTACCCTCACACATACGCTAACACTAAACCACAGTGGTACCCTAACCTGTACCCTAAATCCTCTCCATTCCCTAACCCTAACCCTAACCTGAAACCTATCCATGACACTCACCCGAAACTTTACCCTCACCCGTGTTCTAATTTTAACCAGTACATCAACACTAACCCATGCCCTCTAACGTACGCTAACCCTAAGCCATCGCCGTACCATAACGTGTACTTTAATCAATCTCAATTCCCTAACCCTAACCCTAACCATAACCCTTAACGTGACCCTCTTCTGAGGCGTTACCCTCACCCGTGCCCTAATCGTAAGCAGTACACTAACACTAACTAGTGACCTCACACGTACGCTAAACCTTAAGCGTTGTGGTATGCTAAACTGTGTCCTAATATCTCCCCATTCCCTAACCCTATCCCTAACCCGAATTCTATCCCTGACCCTCACCCGAAACCATACTCTCACCCGTGACCTAATCTTAACCAGGACACCAACACTAACTCGTGCCCTCACACGTACGCTAACCCTTAATCGTTGTCGTACCCTAAACTGTACCCTAATCCCTCCCCATTCCTTAACCCTAACCCTAACCCCATTCCTAAACCTGACCCACTTCCGATGCCCTACCCTAAACAATGCCCTAATCTTAACCAGTACAAAAACACTAACTCTTGCCCTCAAACGTACGCTAAACCTTAAGCATTGTCGTACACTATCCTGTACCCTAAACCCTCCCCATTCCCTAACCCTAACCCTAACCGAAACCCTGAACGTGACCCTTTTCCGAGGCCTTACCCTCATCAGTGCCCTTGTCTTAACCAGTACACCAACACTAACTCGTGCCCTCACACTTACGCTAACCCTTAAGCATTGTCGTACCCTAACCTGTACCCTAATCCCTCTCCATTCCCTAACCCTAACACTAACCCGAATCCTAAACCTGACCCTCACCGAAGCCTTACCCTCACCCGTGCCCTAATCTTAACCAGGACACGAAGACTAACTCGTGCCCTCACAAGTATGCTAACAATAAACCGCAGCGGTACCCTAACCTGTACCCTAATCCCTCTCCATTCCCTAACCCTAACCCTCACCTGAAGGCTAAATATGACACTCACCCGAAACTTTACCCTCAACCGTTTCCTAATTTTCACTAGTACATCAGCACTAACCCATGCCCTCTAACGTACGCTAACCCTAAGCCATTGCCGTACCCTAACCTGTACCCTAATCAATCCCCATTCCCTAACCCTAACCCTTAACGTGACCCTCTTCCGAGGCCTTACCTTCTCCCGTGCCCTAATCGTAAGCAGTACACTAACACTAACTCGTGCCCTCACACGTACGCTAAACCTTAAGCGTTGTCGTACCCTAAATTATACCCTAATCCCTCCCCATTCCTTAACCCTAAACCTAACCCCATTCCTAAACCTGACCCACTTCCCATGCCCTACCCTAACCAATGCCCTAATCTTAACCAGTACACAGACACTAACTTATGCCCTCAAACGTATGCTAACCCTTAAGCATTGTCGTACCCTATCCTGTACCCTAATCCCTCCCCATTCCCTAACCCTAACCCTAACCGAAACCCTCAACGTGACCCTTTTCCGAGGCCTTACCCTCATCGGTGCCGTTGTCTTAACCAGCACACCAACACAAACTCGTGCCCTCACACTTATGGTAACCCTTAAGCATTGTCGTACCCTAACCTGTACCCTAATCCCTCTCCATTCCCTAACCCTAACCCTAACTGTAACCCTTAACGTGACCCTCTTCTGAGGCCTTACCCTCACCCGTGCCCTAATCATAAGCAGTACACTAACACTAACAAGTGACCTCACACGTACGCTATACCTTAAGTGTTGTGGTACCCTAAACTGTGCCCTAATATCTCCCCATTCCCTAACCCTAACCCTAACCCGAATTCGATCCCTGACCCTCACCCGAAACCTTACCCTCACCCGTGCCCTAATCTTAACCAGGACACCAACACTAACTCGTGCCCTCACACGTACGCTAAACCTTAAGCGTTGTCGTACCCTAAATTGTACCCTAATCCCTCCCCATTGCTTAACCCTAACCCTACCCCCATCCCTAAACCTGACCCACTTCCGATGCCCTACCCTAACCAATGCCCTAATCTTAACCAGTACACAAACACTAACTCATGCCCAAAAACGTACGTTAACCCTTAAGCATTGTTGTACCCTATCCTGTACCCCAATCCCTCCCCATTCCCTAACCCTAACCCTAAGCGAAACCCTGAACGTGACCCTTTTCCGAGGCCTTAGCCTCATTGTGTCCTTGTCTTAACCAGTACACCAACACTAACTCGTGCCCTCACACTTACGCTAACACTTAAGCATTGTCGTACCCTAACCTGTACCCTAATCCCTCTCCATTCCCTAACCCTAACCCTAACCCGAATCCTAACCCTGACCCTCACCCGAAGCCTTACCCTCACCCGTGCCCTAATCTTAACCAGGACACCAAGACTAACTCGTGCCCTCACACGTACGCTAACACTGAACTGCAGTGGTACCCTAACCTGTACCCTAATCCCTCTCCATTCCCTAACCCTAACCCTAACCTGAAACCTAACCATGACACTCACCCGAAACTTTACTCTCACCCGTGTCCTAATTTTAACCAGTACATCAACACTAACCCAAGCCCTCTAACGTACGCAAAACCTAAGCCATTGCCATACCCTAACCTGTACCCTAATCAATCCCTATTCCCTAACCCTAACCCTAACCCTAACCCTTAACGTGACCTTCTTCCGAGTCCTTACCCTCACCCGTGCCCTAATCGTAAGCAGTACACTAACACTAACTAGTGACCTCACACGTACGCTAAACCTTAAGCGTTGTGGTACCCTAAACTGTGCCCTAATATCTCCCCATTCCCTAACCCTAACCCTAACCCGAATTCAATCCCTGACCCTCACCCGAAACCTTACCCTCACCCCTGCCCTAATCTTAACCAGGACACCAAAACTAACTCGTGCCTTCACACGTACGCTAACGCTTAATCGTTGTCGTACCCTAAACTGTACCCTAATCCCTCCCCATTCCCAACCCTAACCCTAACCCGAATCCTAACCCTGACCGTCAACTGAAGCCTTACCCTCACCCGTGCCCTAATCTTAACCAGGACACTAACACTAACCCTTGCCCTCACAAGAACGCTAACCCTTAAGCACTGTCGTACCCTAAGCTGTACCCTAATCCCTCTGCATTCCTTAACCCTAACCCTAACACGAATCCTAACCCTGACCCTCACCCGAAGCCTTACCCTCACCTGTGCACTAATCTTAACCAGGACACCAAGACTAACTCGTGCCCTCACATGTACGCTAACACTAAACCGCAGCGGTACCCTAACCTGTACCCTAATCTCTCTCCATTCCCTAACCCTAAACCAAACCTGAAACCTAACCATGACACTCACCCGAAACTTTACCCTCACCCCTGTCCTAATTTTAACCAGTACATCAACACTAACCCATGCCCTCTAACGTAAGCTAACCCTAAGCCATTGCCGTACCCTAAACTGTACCCTAATCAATCCCCATTCCGTAACCCTAACCCTAACCCTAACCCTTAACGTGACCCTCTTCCGAGGCCTTACCCTCACCCGTGCCCTAATCGTAAGCAGTACACTAACACTAACTAGTGACCTCACACGTACGCTAAACCTTAAGCGTTGTGGTACCCTAAACTGTGCCCTAATATCTCCCCATTCCCTAACCCTAACCCTTACCCGAATTCTATCCCTGACCCTCACCCGAAACCTTACCCTCACCCGTGCCCTAATCTTAACCAGGACACCAACACTAACTCGTGCCCTCACACGTACGCTAAACCTTAAGCGTTGTCGTACCCTAAATTGTACCCTAATCCCTCCCCATTCCTTAACCCTAACCCTAACCCCATCCCTAAACCTGACCCACTTCCGATGCCCTACCCTAACCAATGCCCTAATCTTAACCAGTACACAAACAATAACTCATGCCCAAAAATGTAAGTTAACCCTTAAGCATTGTCGTACCCTATTCTGTACCCTAATCCCTCCCCATTCCCTAACCCTAACCCTAAGCGAAACCCTGAACGTGACCCTTTTCCGAGGCCTTACCCTCATCGGTGTCCTTGTCTTAACCAGTACACCAACACTAACTCGTGCACTCACACTTACGCTAACACTTAAGCATTGTCACACCCTAACCTGTACCCTAATCCCTCTCAATTCCCTAACCCTAACCCTAACCCGAATCCTATCCCTGACCCTCACCCGAAGCCTTACCCTCACCCGTGCCCTAATCTTAACCAGGACACCAAGACTAACTCGTGCCCTCGCACGTACGCTAACACTAAACCGCAGCGGTACCCTAACCTGTACCCTAATCCCTCTCCATTCCCTAACCATAACCCTAACCTGAAACCTAACAGTGACACTCACCCGAAACTTAACTCTCACCCGTGTCCTAATTTTAACCAGTACATCAACACTAACCCATGCCGTCTAACGTACGCAAACCCTAAGCCATTGCCGTACCCTAACCTGTACCCTAATCAATCCCCATTCCCTAACCCTAACCCTAACCCTAACCCTAACAATGACACACACCCGAAACTTAACTCTCACCCGTGTCCTAATTTTAACCAGTACATCAACACTAACCCACGCCCTCTAACGTACGCAAACCCTAAGCCATTGCCGTACCCTAACCTGTACCCTAATCAATCCCCATTCCCTAACCCTAACCCTAACCCTAACCCTTAACGTGACCCTCTTCCGAGGCCTTACCCTCACCCGTGCCCTAATCGTAAGCAGTACACTAACACTAACTAGTGACCTCACACGTACGCTAAACCTTAAGCGTTGTGGTACCCTAAACTGTGCCCTAATATCTCCCCATTCACTAACCCTAACCCTAACCCGAATTCTATCCCTGACCGTCAACTGAAGCCTTACCCTCACCAGTGCCCTAATCTTAACCAGGACACTAACGTGACCTCACACGTACGCTAAACCTTAAGCGTTGTGGTACCCTAAACTGTGCCCTAATATCTCCCCATTCCCTAACCCTAACCCTTACCCGAATTCTATCCCTGACCCTCACCCGAAACCTTACTCTCACCCGTGCCCTAATCTTAACCAGGACACCAACACTAACTCGTGCCCTCACACGTACGCTAAACCTTAAGCGTTGTCGTACCCTAAACTGTACCCTAATCCCTCCCCATTCCCAAACCTAACCCTAACCCGAATCCTAACCCTGACCGTCAACTGAAGCCTTACCCTCACCCGTGCCCTAATCTTAAACAGGACACTAACACTAACCCTTGCCCTCACACGAACGCTAACCCTTAAGCACTGTCGTACCCTAAGCTGTACCCTAATCCCTCTGCATTCCTTAACCCTAACCCTAACACGAATCCTAACCCTGACCCTCACCCGAAGCCTTACCCTCACCTGTACCCTAATCTTAACCAGGACACCAAGACTAACTCGTGCTCTAACATGTACGCTAACACTAAACCGCAGCGGTACCCTAACCTGTACCCTAATCCCTCTCCATTCCCTAACCCTAACCCTAACCTGAAACCTAACCATGACACTCACCCGAAACTTTACTCTCACCCGTGTCCTAATTTTAACAAGTACATCCACACTAACCCAAGTCCTCTAACGTACGCAAACCCTAAGCCATTGCCGTACCCTAACCTGTACCCTAATCAATCCCCATTCCCTAACCCTAACCCTAACCCTAACCCTTAACGTGACACTCTTCCGAGGCCTTACCCTCACCCGTGCCCTAATCGTAAGCAGTACACTAACACTAACTAGTAACCTCACACGTACGCTAAACCTTAAGCGTTGTGGTACCCTAAACTGTGCCCTAATATCTCCCCATTCCCTAACCCTAACCCTAACCCGAATTCTATCCCTGACCCTCACCCAAAACCTTACCCTCACCCGTGCCCTAATCTTAACCAGGACACCAACACTAACTCGTGCCCTCACACGTACGCTAAACCTTAAGCGTTGTCGTACCCTAAATTGTACCCTAATCCGTCCCCATTCCTTAACCCTAACCCTAACCCCATCCCTAAACCTGACCCGTTTCCGATGCCCTACCCTAACCAATGCCCTAATCTTAAACCGTACACAAACACTAACTCATGCCCAAAAACGTACGTTAACCCTTAAGCATTGTCGTACGCTATTCTGTACCCTAATCCCTCCCCATTCCCTAACCCTAACCCTAAGCGAAACCCTGAACGTGACCCTTTTCCGAGGCCTTACCCTCATCGGTGTCCTTGTCTTAACCAGTACACCAACACTAACTCGTGCCCTCACACTTAAGCTAACACTTAAGCATTGTCGTACCCTAACCTGTACCCTAATCCCTCTCCATTCCCAAACCCTAACCCTAACCCGAATCCTAACCCTGACCCTCACCCGAAGCCTTACCCTCACCCGTGCCCTAATCTTAACCAGGACACCAAGACTAACTCGTGCCCTCACACGTACGCTAACACTAAACAGCAGCGGTACCCTAACCTGTACCCTAATCCCTCTCCGTTCCCTAACCCTAACCCTAACCTGAAACCTAACCATGACACTCACCCGAAACTTTACTCTCACCCGTGTCCTAATTTTAACCAGTATATCAACACTAACCCATGCCCTCTAACGTACGCAAACCTTAAGCCATTGCCGTACCCTAACCTGTACCCTAATCAATCCCCATTCCCTAACCCTAACCCTAACCGTAACCCTTAATGTGACCCTCTTCCGAGGCCTTACCCTCACCCGTGCCCTAATCGTAAGCAGTACACTAACACTAACTAGTGACCTCACACGTACGCTAAAACTTAAGCGTTGTTGTACCCTAAACTGTGCCCTAATATCTCCCCATTCCCTAACCCTAACCCTAACCCGAATTCTAACCCTGACCCTCACCCAAAACCTTACCCTCACCCCTGCCCTAATCTTAACCAGGGCACAAACACTAAATCGTGCCTTCACACGTACGCTAACGCTTAATCGTTGTCGTACCCTAAACTGTACCCTAATCCCTCCCCATTCCCAACCCTAACCCTAACCGAATCCTAAACCTGACCGTCAACTGAAGCCTTACCCTCACCCGTGCCCTAATCTTAACCAGGACACTAACACTAACCCTTGCCCTCACACGAACGCTAACCCTTAAGCACTGTCGTACCCTAAGCTGTACCCTAATCCCTCTGCATTCCTTAACCCTAACCCTAACACGAATCCTAACCCTGACCCTCACCCGAAGCCTTACCCTCACCTGTGCCCTAATCTTAACCAGGACACCAAGACTAACTTGTGCCCTCACACGTACGCTAACATTAAACCGCAGCAGTACCCTAACCTGTACCCTAATCCCTCCCCATTCCCTAACCCTAACCCTAACCCTAACCCTTAACGTGACCCTCTTCCGAGGCCTTACCCTCACCCGTGCCCTAATCTTAACCAGGACACCAACACTAACTCGTGCCCTCACACGTACGCTAACGCTTAATCGTTGTCGTACCCTAAACTGTACCCTAATCCCTCTGCATTCCTTAACCCTAACCCTAACACGAATCCTAACCCTGACCCTAACCCAAAGCCTTACCCTCACCTGTGCCCTAATCCTAACCAGGACATCAACACTAACTCGTGCCCTCACTCGTACGCTAAACCTTAAGCGTTGTCATACCCTAAATTATACCTTAATCCCTCTCCATTCCTTAAACCTAACCCCAAACCCATCCCTAAACCTGACGCACTTCCGATGCCCTACCCTAACCAATGCCCTAATCTTAACCAGTACACAAACACTAACTCATGCCCTCAAACGTACGCTAACCCTTAAGCATTGTCGTGCCCTATCCTGTACCCTAATCCCTCCCCATTCGCTAACCCTAACCCTAACCCGAATCCTAACCCTGACCGTCACCTGAAGCCTTACCCTCACCCGTTCCCTAATCTTAACCAGGACACTAACACTAACTCTTGCCCTCAAACGTACGCTAAACCTTAAGCATTGTCGTACACTATCCTGTACCCTAAACCCTCCCCATTCCCTAACCCTAACCCTAACCGAAACCCTGAACGTGACCCTTTTCCGAGGCCTTACCCTCATCAGTGCCCTTGTCTTAACCAGTACACCAACACTAACTCGTGCCCTCACACTTACGCTAACCCTTAAGCATTGTCGTACCCTAACCTGTACCCTAATCCCTCTACATTCCCTAACCCTAACAAAAACCCGAATCCTAAACCTGACCCTCACCGAAGCCTAACCCTCACCCGTGCCCTAATCTTAACCAGGACACCAAGACTAACTCGTGCCCTCACAAGTACGCTAACAATAAAACGCAGCGGTACCCTAACCTGTACCCTAATCCCTCTCCATTCCCTAACCCTAACCCTCACCTGAAGGCTAACCATGACACTCACCCGAAACTTTACCCTCAACCGTGTCCTAATTTTAACCAGTACATCAGCACTAACCCATGCCCTCTAACGTACGCTAACCCTAAGTATTGCCGTACCCTAACCTGTACCCTAATCAATCCCCATTCCCTAACCCTAACCCTTAATGTGACCCTCTTCCGAGGCCTTACTCTCTCCCGTGCCCTAATCGTAAGCGGTACACTAACACTAACTAGTGACCTCACACGTACGCTAAACCTTAAGCGTTGTGGTACCCTAAACTGTGCCCTAATATCTCCCCATTCCCTAACCCTAACCCTAACACGAATTCTATCCCTGACCCTCACCCGAAACCTTACCCTCACCCCTGCCCTAATCTTAACCAGGACACAAACACTAACTCGTGCCTTCACACGTACGCTAACGCTTAATCGTTGTCGTACCCTAAACTGTACCCTATTCCCTCCACATTCCCTAACCCTAACCATAACCCGAATCCTAACCCTGACCCTCACCTGAAGCCTTACCCTCACCCGTGCCCTAATCTTAACCAGGACACTAACACTAACCCTTGCCCTCACACGAACGCTAACCCTTAATCACTGTCGTACCCTAAGCTGTACCCTAATCCCTCTGCATTCCTTAACCCTAACCCTAACACGAATCCTAACCCTGACCCTCACCCGAAGCCTTACCCTCACCCGTGCCATGATCTTAACCAGGACACCAACACTAACTCGTGCCCTCACACGTACGCTAAACCTTAAGCGTTGTCGTACCCTAAATTGTACCCTAATCCCTCCCCATTCCTTAACCCTAACCCTAACCCCATTCCTAAACCTGACCCACTTCCGATGCCCTACCCTAACCAATGCCCTAATCTTAACCAGTACACAAACACTAACTCATGCCCTCAATCGTATGCTAACCCTTAAGCATTGTCGTACCCTATCCTGTATCCTAATCCCTCCCCATTCCCGAACCCTAACCGTAACCGAAACCCTGAACGTGACCCTTTTCCGAGGCCTAACCCTCATCGGTGCCCTTGTCTTAACCAGTACACCAACACTAACTCGTGCCCTCCCACTTATGCTAACCCTTAAGCATTGTCGTACCCTATCCTGTAACCTAATCCCTCCCCATTCCCTAACCCTAACCCTAACCGAAACCCTGAACGTGACCCTTTTCCGAGGCCTTGCCGTCATCGGTGCCCTTGTCTTAACCAGTACACCAACACTAACTCATGCCATCAAACTTACGCTAACCCTTAAGCATTGTCGTACCCTAACCTGTACCCTAATCCCTCTCCATTCCTTAACCGTAACCCTAACCCGAATCCTAACCCTGACCCTCACACGAAGCCTTACCCTCACCCGTGCCCTAATCTTAACCAGGACACCAAGACTAACTCGTACCCTCACACATACGCTAACACTAAACCACAGTGGTACCCTAACCTGTACCCTAAATCCTCTCCATTCCCTAACCCTAACCCTAACCTGAAACCTATCCATGACACTCACCCGAAACTTTACCCTCACCCGTGTTCTAATTTTAACCAGTACATCAACACTAACCCATGCCCTCTAACGTACGCTAACCCTAAGCCATCGCCGTACCATAACGTGTACTTTAATCAATCTCAATTCCCTAACCCTAACCCTAACCATAACCCTTAACGTGACCCTCTTCTGAGGCGTTACCCTCACCCGTGCCCTAATCGTAAGCAGTACACTAACACTAACTAGTGACCTCACACGTACGCTAAACCTTAAGCGTTGTGGTATGCTAAACTGTGTCCTAATATCTCCCCATTCCCTAACCCTATCCCTAACCCGAATTCTATCCCTGACCCTCACCCGAAACCATACTCTCACCCGTGACCTAATCTTAACCAGGACACCAACACTAACTCGTGCCCTCACACGTACGCTAACCCTTAATCGTTGTCGTACCCTAAACTGTACCCTAATCCCTCCCCATTCCTTAACCCTAACCCTAACCCCATTCCTAAACCTGACCCACTTCCGATGCCCTACCCTAAACAATGCCCTAATCTTAACCAGTACAAAAACACTAACTCTTGCCCTCAAACGTACGCTAAACCTTAAGCATTGTCGTACACTATCCTGTACCCTAAACCCTCCCCATTCCCTAACCCTAACCCTAACCGAAACCCTGAACGTGACCCTTTTCCGAGGCCTTACCCTCATCAGTGCCCTTGTCTTAACCAGTACACCAACACTAACTCGTGCCCTCACACTTACGCTAACCCTTAAGCATTGTCGTACCCTAACCTGTACCCTAATCCCTCTCCATTCCCTAACCCTAACACTAACCCGAATCCTAAACCTGACCCTCACCGAAGCCTTACCCTCACCCGTGCCCTAATCTTAACCAGGACACGAAGACTAACTCGTGCCCTCACAAGTATGCTAACAATAAACCGCAGCGGTACCCTAACCTGTACCCTAATCCCTCTCCATTCCCTAACCCTAACCCTCACCTGAAGGCTAAATATGACACTCACCCGAAACTTTACCCTCAACCGTTTCCTAATTTTCACTAGTACATCAGCACTAACCCATGCCCTCTAACGTACGCTAACCCTAAGCCATTGCCGTACCCTAACCTGTACCCTAATCAATCCCCATTCCCTAACCCTAACCCTTAACGTGACCCTCTTCCGAGGCCTTACCTTCTCCCGTGCCCTAATCGTAAGCAGTACACTAACACTAACTCGTGCCCTCACACGTACGCTAAACCTTAAGCGTTGTCGTACCCTAAATTATACCCTAATCCCTCCCCATTCCTTAACCCTAAACCTAACCCCATTCCTAAACCTGACCCACTTCCCATGCCCTACCCTAACCAATGCCCTAATCTTAACCAGTACACAGACACTAACTTATGCCCTCAAACGTATGCTAACCCTTAAGCATTGTCGTACCCTATCCTGTACCCTAATCCCTCCCCATTCCCTAACCCTAACCCTAACCGAAACCCTCAACGTGACCCTTTTCCGAGGCCTTACCCTCATCGGTGCCGTTGTCTTAACCAGCACACCAACACAAACTCGTGCCCTCACACTTATGGTAACCCTTAAGCATTGTCGTACCCTAACCTGTACCCTAATCCCTCTTCATTCCCTAACCCTAACCCTCACCTGAAACCTAACCCTGACCCTCACACGAAGCCTTACCCTCACCCGTGCCCTAATCTTAACCAGGACACCAAGACTAACTCATACCCTCACACGTACGCTAACAGTAAACCGCAGCGGTACCCTAACCTGTACCCTAATCCCTCTCCATTCCCTAACCCTAACCCTCACCTGAAACCTAACCATGACACTCACCCGAAACTTTACCCTCACCCGTGTCCTAATTTTAACCAGTACATCAACACTAACCCATGCCGTCTAACGTACCCTAACCCTAAGCCATTGCCGTACCATAACGTGTACCCTAATCAATCCCCATTCCCTAACCCTAACCCTAACCGTAACCTTTAACGTGACCCTGTTCCGAGGCCTTACCCTCACCCGTGCCCTAATCGTAAGCAGTACACTAACAATAACTAGTGAACTCACACGTATGCTAAACCTTAAGCGTTGTGGTACCCTAAACTGTGCCCTAATATCTCCCATTCCCTAACCCTAACCCTAACCCGAATTCTATCCCTTACCCTCACCCGAAACCTTACCCTCACCTGTGCCCTAATCTTAACCAGGACACCAACACTAACTCGTGCCCTCACACGTACGCTAACCCTTAATCGTTGTCGTACCCTAAACTGTACCCACATCCCTCCCCATTCCCTAACCCTAACCCTAACCCGAATCGTAACCCTGACCCTCATATGAAGCCTTACCCTCACCCGTGCCTTAATCTTAACCAGGACACAAACACTAACCTTTGCCCTCACATGAAGGCTAACCCTTAAGCACTGTCGTACCCTAAGCTGTACCCTAATCCCTCTGCATTCCTTAACCCTAACCCTAACACGAATCCTAACCCTGACCCTCACCCGAAGCCTTACCCTCACCCGTGCCCTAATCTTAACCAGGACACCAACACTAACTCGTGCCCTCACACGTACGCTAAACCTTAAGAGTTGTCGTACCCTAAATTGTACCCTAATCCCTCCCCATTCCTTAACCGGAACCATAACCACATCCCTAAACCTGACCCACTTCCGATGCCCTACCCTAACCAATGCCCTAATCTTAACCAGTACACAAACACTAACTCATGCCCTCAAACGTACGCTAACACTTAAGCATTGTCGTACCCTATCCTGTACCCTATTCCTTCCCTATTTCCTATCCCTAACCCTAACCGAAACCCTGAACGTGACCCTTTTCCGAGGCCTTACCCTCATCGGTGCCCTTGTCTTAACCAGTACACGAAAACTAACTCGTGCCCTCACACTTACGCTAACCCTTAAGCATTGTCGTACCCTAACCTGTACCCCAATCCCTCTCCATTCCCTATCCCTAACGCTAACCTGAATCCTAACCCTGACCCTCACCCGAAGCCTTACCCTCACCCGTGCCCTAATCTTAACCAGGACACCAAGACTAACTCGTGCCCTCACACGTACGCTAACACTAAACCGCAGCGGTACCCTAACCTGTACCCTAATCTCTCTCCATTCCCTAACCCTAACCCTAACCTGAAACCTATCCATGACACTCAACCGAAACTTTACCCTCACCCGTGTCCTAATTTTAACCAGTACATCAACACTAACCCATGCCCTCTAACGTACGCTAACCCTAAGCCATTGCCGTACCCTAACCTGTACCCTAATCAATCCCCATTCCCTAACCCTAACCCTAACCCTAACCCTTAACGTGACCCTCTTCTGAGGCCTTACCCTCCCCCGTGCCCTAATCGTAAGCAGTACACTAACACTAACTAGTGACCTCACATGTACGCTAAACCTTAAGCGCTGTGGTACCCTAAACTATGCCCTAATATCTTCCCATTCCCTAACCCTAACCCTAACCAGAATCCTAAACCTGACCCTCACACGAAGCCTTACCCTCACCCGTGCCCTAATCGTAACCAGGACACCAAGACTAACTCGTGCCCTCACACGTACGCTAACACTAAACCGCAGCGGTACCCTAAACTGTACCCTAATCCCTCTCCATTTCCTAACCCTAACCCTCACCTGAAACCTAAGCATGACACTCACCCGAAACTTTACCCTCTCCCGTGTCCTAATTTTAACCAGTACATCAACACTAACCCATGCCCTCTAACGTACGCTAACCCTAAGCCATTGCCGTACCATAACCTGTACCCTAATCAATCCCCATTCCCTAACCCTAACCCTAACCCTTAACTTGACCCTCTTCCGAGGCCTTACCCTCAACCGTGCCCTAATCGTAAGCAGTACACTAACACTAACTAGTGACCTCACACGTACGCTAAACCTTAAGCATTGTGGTACCCTAAACTGTGCCCTAATATCTCCCCATTCCCTAACCCTGACCCTAACCCGAATTCTATCCCTGACCCTCACCCAAAACCTTACCCTCACCCGTGCCCTAATCTTAACCAGGACACCAACACTAACTCGTGCCCTCACACGTACGCTAACCCTTAATCGTTGTCGTATCATAAACTGTACCCTAATCCCTCCCCATTCCCTAACCCTAACCCAAACCCGAATCCTAACCCTGACCGTCACCTGAAGCCTAACCCTCACCCGTGCCCTAATCTTAACCAGAACACTAACACTAACCCTTGCCCTCACACGAACGCTAACCCTTAAGCACTCTCGTACCCTAAGCTGTACCCTAATCCCTCTGCATTCCTTAACCCTAACCCTAACACGAATCCTAACCCTGACCCTCACCCGAAGCCTTACCCTCACCCGTGCCCTAATCTTAACCAGGACACCAACACTAACTCATGCCCTCACACGTAGGCTTAACCTTAAGCGTTGTCGTACCCTAAATTGTACCCTAATCCCTCCCCATTCCTTAACCCTAACCCTAACCCCATCCCTAAACCTGACCCACGTCCGATGCCCTACCCTAACCAATGCCCTAAACTTAACCAGTACACAAACACTAACTCATGCCCTCAAACGTACGCTAACCCTTAAGCATTGTCGTACCCTATCCTGTACCCTAATCCCTCCCCATTCCCTAACCCTAACCCTAACCGAAACCCTGAACGTGACCCTTTTCCGAGGCCTTACCCTCATCGGTGCCCTTGTCTTAACCAGTACACCAACACTAACTCGTGCCCTCACACTTACGCTAACCCTTAACCATTGTCATAACCTAACCTGTACCCTAATCCCTCTCCATTCCCTAACCCTAACCCTAACCCGAATCCTAACACTGACCCTCACCCGAAGCCTTACCCTCACCCGTGCCCTAATCTTAACCAGGACACCAAGACTAACTCGTGCCCTCACACGTACGCTAACGCTAAACCGCAGCGGTACACTAACCTGAACCCTAAGCCCTCTCCATTCCTTAACCCTAACCCTAACCTGAAACCTAACCATGACACTCACCCGAAACTTTACCCTCACCCGTGTCCTAATTTTAACCAGTACATCAACACTAACCCAAGCCCTCTAACGTACGCTAACCCTAAGCCATTTCCGTACCATAACCTGTACCCCAATTAATCCCCATTCCCTAACCCTAACCCTAACCGAAACCCTGAACGTGACCCTTTTCCGAGGCCTTACCCTCATCGGTGCCCTTGTCTTAACCAGTACACGAACACTAACTCGTGCCCTCACACTTACTCTCACCCTTAAGCATTGTCATACCCTAACCGGTACCCTAAACCCTCTCCATTCCCTAACCCTAACCCTAACCCGAATCCTAACCCTGACCCTCACCCGAAGCCTTACCCTCACCCGTGCCCTAATTTAAGCAGGACACCAAGACTAACTCGTGCCCTAACACGTACGCTAACACTAAACCGCAGCGGTACCCTAACCTGTACCCTAAACCCTCTACATTCCCTAACCCTAACCCTCACCTGAAACCTAACCATGACACTCACCGGAAACTTTACCCTCACCCGTGTCCTAATTTTAACCAGTACATCAACACTAACCCATGCCCTCTAACGTACGCTAACCCTAAGCCATTGCCGTACCATAACCTGTACCCTAATCAATCCCCATTCCCTAACCCTAACCCTAACCCTTAACTTGACCCTCTTCCGAGGCCTTACCCTCACCCGTGCCCTAACCGTAAGCAGTACACTAACACTAACTAGTGACCTCACACGTACGCTAAACCTTAAGCATTGTGGTACCCTAAACTGTGCCCTAATATCTCCCCTTTCCCTAACCCTAACCCTAAACCGAATTCTATCCCTGACCCTCACCCAAAACCTTACCCTCACCCGTGCCCTAATCTTAACCAGGACACCAACACTAACTCGTGCCCTCACACGTACGCTAACGCTTAATCGTTGTCGTACCCTAAACTGTACCCTACTCCCTCCCCATTCCCTAACCCTAACCCTAACCCGAATCCTAACCCTGACCCTCACCCGAAGCCTTACCCTCACCCGTGCCCTAATCTTAACCAGGACACCAACACTAACTCGTGCCATCACACGTACGCTAAACCTTAAGCGTTGTCGTACCCTAAATTGTACCCTAATCCCTCCCCATTCTTTAACCCTAACCCTAACTCCATCCCTAAACCTGAACCACTTCCGATGCCCTACCCTAACCAATGTTCTAATCTTAACCAGTACACAAACACTAACTCATGCCCTCAAACGTACGCTAACCCTTAATCATTGTCGTACCCTAAACTGTACCCTAATCCCTCCCCATTCCCTAACCGTAACCCTAACCCGAATCTTAACCCTCACCCACACCTGAAGCCTTACCCTCACCCGTGCCCTAATCTTAACCAGGACACCAACACTAACTCGTGCCCTCACACGTACGCTAAACCTTAAGCGTTGTCGTACCTTAAAATGTACCCTAATCCCTCCCCATTCCTTAACCCTAACCCTAACCCCATCCCTAAACCTGACCCACTTCCGATGCCCTACCCTAACCAAAGCCCTAATCTTAACCAGTACACAAACACTAACTCATGCCCTCAAACGTATGCTAACCCTTAAGCATTGTCGTACCCTATCCTGTACCCTAATCCCTCCCCATTCCCTAACCTTAACCCTAACTGAAACCCTGAACGTGACCTTTTTCCGAGGCCTTACCCTCATCGGTGCCCTTGTCTTAACCAGTACACGAACACTAACTCGTGCCCTCACACTTACTCTCACCCTTAAGCATTATCATACCCTAACCGGTACCCTAATCCCTCTCCATTCCCTAACCCTAACCCTAACCCGAATCCTAACCCTGACCCTCACCCGAAGCCCTACCCTCACCCGTGCCCTAATCTTAACCAGGACACCAAGACTAACTCGTGCCCTAACACATACGCTAACACTAAACCGCAGCGGTACCCTAACCTGTACCCTAAACCCTCTCCATTCCCTAACCCTAACCCTCACCTGAAACCTAGTCATGACACTCACCCGAAACTTTACCCTCACCCGTGTCCTTATTTTAACCAGTACATCAACACTAACCCATACCCTCTAACGTACGCTAACCCTAAGCCATTGCCGTAACATAACCTGTACCCTAATCAATCCCCATTCCCTAACCCTAACCTTAACCCTAACCCTTAACGGGACCCTATTCCGAGGCCTTACTCTCAACCGGGCCCTAATCGTAAGCAGTACACTAACACTAACTAGTGACCTCACACGTACGCTAAACCTTAAGCGTTGTGGTCCCCTAAACTGTGCCCTAATATCTCCCCATTCCCTTACCCTAACCCTAACCCGAATTCTATCCCTGACCCTCACCCGAAACCTTACCCTCACCCCTGCCCTAATCTTAACCAGGACACAAACACTAACTCGTGCCTTCACACGTACGCTAACGCTTAATCGTTGTCGTACCCTAAACTGTACCCTAATCCCTCCACATTCCCTAACCCTAACCCTAACACGAATCCTAACCCTGACCGTCACCTGAAGCCTTACCCTCACCCGTGCCCTAATCTTAACCAGGACACTAACAGTAACCCTTGCCCACACACGAACGCTAACCCTTAAGCACTGTCGTACCCTAAGCTGTACCCTAATCCCTCTGCATTCCTTAACCCTAACCCTAACACGAATCCTAACCCTGACCCTCACCCGAAGCCTTACCCTCACCCGTGCCATAATCTTAACCAGGACACCAACACTAACTCGTGCCCTCACACGTACGCTAAACCTTAAGCGTTGTCGTACCCTAAATTGTACCCTAATCCCTCCCCATTCCTTAACCCTAAGCCTAACCCCATCCCTAAACCTGACCCACGTCCGATGCCCTACCCTAACCAATGCCCTAATCTTAACTAGTACACAAACACTAACTCATGCCCTCAAACGTACGTTAACCCTTAAGCATTGTCGCACCCTATCCTGTACCCTAATCCCTCCCCATTCCCTAACCCTAACCCTAAGCGAAACCCTGAAAGTGACCCTTTTCCGAGGCCTTACCCTCATCGGTGCCCTTGTCTTAACCAGTACACCAACACTAACTCGTGCCCTCGCACTTACGCTAACCCTTAAGCATTGTCGTACCCTAACCTGTACCCTAATCCCTCTCCATTCCCTAACCCTAACCCTAACCCGAATCCTAACCCTGACCCTCACCCGAAGCCTTACCCTCTCCCGAGCCCTAATCTTAACCAGGACACCAACACTAAATCGTGCCCTCACACTTACGCTAACCCTTAAGCATTGTCGTACCCTAACCTGTACCCTAATCCCTCTCCATTCCCTAACCCTAACCCTAACCCGAATCCTAACCCTGACCCTCACCCGAAGCCTTACCCTCACCCGTGCCCTAATCTTAACCAGGACACCAAGACTAACTCGTGCCCTCACACGTACGCTAACACTAAACCGCAGCAGTACCCTAAGCTGTAACCTAATCCCTCTCCATTCCCTAACCATAACCCTAACCTGAAACCTAACCATGACACTCACCCGAAATTTTACCCTCACCCGTGTCCTAATTTTAACCAGTACATCAACACTAACCCATGCCCTCTAACGTACGCTAACCCTAAGCCATTGCCGTACCCTAACATGTACCCTAATCAATCCCCATTCCCTAACCCTAACCCTAACCCTAACCCTTAACGTGACCCTCTTCCGAGGCCTTGCCCTCACCCGTGCCCTAATCGTAAGCAGTACACAAACACTAACTCATGCCCTCAAACGTATGCTAACCCTTAAGCATTGTCGTACCCTAACCTGTACCCTAAACCCTCTCCATTCCCTAACCCTAACCCTCACCTGAAACCTAATCATGACACTCACCCGAAACTTTACCCTCACCCGTGTCCTAATTTTAACCAGTACATCAACACTAACCCATGCCCTCTAACGTACGCTAACCCTAAGCCATTGCCGTAACATAACCTGTACCCTAATCAATCCCCATTCCCTAACCCTAACCTTAACCCTAACCCTTAACGGGACCCTATTCCGAGGCCTTACCCTCACCCGGGCCCTAATCGTAAGCAGTACACTAACACTAACTTGTGACCTCACACGTACGCTAAACCTTAAGCGTTGTGGTACCCTAAACTGTGTCCTAATATCTCCCCATTCCCTTACCCTAACCCTAACCCGAATTCTATCCCTGACCCTCACCCGAAACCTTACCCTCACCCCTGCCCTAATCTTAACCAGGACACAAAAACTAACTCGTGCCTTCACACGTACGCTAACGCTTAATCGTTGTCGTACCCTAAACTGTACCCTAATCCCTCCACATTCCCTAACCTTAACCCTAACCCGAATCCTAACCCTGACTGTCACCTGAAGCCTTACCCTCACCCGTGCCCTAATCTTAACCAGGACACTAACAGTAACCCTTGCCCTCACACGAACGCTAACCCTTAAGCACTGTCGTACCCTAAGCTGTACCCTAATCCCTCTGCATTCCTTAACCCTAACCCTAAAACGAATCCTAACCCTGACCCTCACCCGAAGCCTTACCCTCACCCGTGCCCTAATCTTAACCAGGACACCAACACTAACTCGTGCCCTCCCACGTACGCTAAATCTTAAGCGTTGTCGTACCCTAAATTGTACCCTAATCCCTCCCCATTCCTTAACCCTAACCCTAACTCCATCCCTAAACCTGACTCACGTCCGATGCCCTACCCTAACCATTGCCCTAATCTTAACCAGTACACAAACACTAACTCATGCCCTCAAACGTACGTTAACCCTTAAGCATTGTCGTACCCTATCCTGTACCCTAATCCCTCCCCATTCCCTAACCCTAACCCTAAGCGAAACCCTGAACGTGACACTTTTCCGAGGCCTTACCCTCATCGGTGCCCTTGTCTTAACCAGTACACCAACACTAACTCGTGCCCTCACACTTACGCTAACCCTTAAGCATTGTCGTACCCTAACCTGTACCCTAATCCCTCTCCATTCCCTAACCCTAACCCTAACCCGAATCCTAACCCTGACCCTCACCCGAAGCCTTACCCTCACCCGTGCCCTAATCTTAACCAGGACACCAAGACTAACTCGTGCCCTCACACGTACGCTAACACTAAACCGCAGCAGTACCCTAAGCTGTAACCTAATCCCTCTCCATTCCCTAACCATAACCCTAACCTGAAACCTAACCATGACACTCACCCGAAATTTTACCCTCACCCGTGTCCTAATTTTAACCAGTACATCAACACTAACCCATGCCCTCTAACGTACGCTAACCCTAAGCCATTGCCGTACCCTAACATGTACCCTAATCAATCCCCATTCCCTAACCCTAACCCTAACCCTAACCCTTAACGTGACCCTCTTCCGAGGCCTTGCCCTCACCCGTGCCCTAATCTTAACCAGGACACCAACACTAACTCGTGCCCTCACACGTACGCCCACCCTTAATCGTTGTCGTACCCTAAACTGTACCCTAATCCCTCCCCATTCCCTAACCCTAACCCTAACCCGAATCCTAACCCTGACCCTCACCTGAAGCCTTACCCTCACCCGTGCCCTAATCTTAACCAGGACACTAACACTAACACTTGCCCTCACACGAACGATAACCCTTAAGCACTGTCGTACCCTAAGCTGTACCCTAATCCCTCTGCATTCCTTAACCCTAACCCTAACCCGAATCCTAACCCTGACCCTCACCCGAAGCCTTACCCTCACCCGTGCCCTAATCTTAACCAGGACACCAACACTAACTCGTGCCCTCACACGTACACTAAACCTTAAGCGTTGTCGTACCCTAAATTGTTCCCTAATCCTTCCCCATTCCTTAACACTAAGACTAACCCTATCCCTAATCCTGACCCACGTCTGATGCCCTACCCTAACCAATGCCCAAATCTTAACCAGTACACAAACACTAACTACTGCCCTCAAACGTACGTTAACCCTTAAGCATTGTCGTACCCTATCCTGTACCCTAATCCCTCCCCATTCCCTAACCCTAACCCTAAGCGAAACCCTGAACGTGACCCTTTTCCGAGTCCTTACCCTCATCGGTGCCCTTGTCTTAACCAGTACACCAACACTAACTCGTGCCCTCACACTTATGCTAACCCTTAAGCATTGTCGTACCCTAACCTGTACCCTAAACCCTCTCCATTCCTTAACCCTAACCCTATCCCGAATCCTAACCCTGACCCTCACCCGAAGCCTTACCCTCACCCGTGCCCTAATCTTAACCAGGACACCAAGAGTAACTCGTGCCCTCACACGTACGCTAACACTAAACCGCAGCAGTACCCTAACCTGTACCCTAATCCCTCTCCATTCCCTAACCATAACCCTAACCTGAAACCTAACCATGACACTCACCCGAAAGTTTACCCTCACACGTGTCCTAATTTTAACCAGTACATCAACACTAACCCATGCCCTCTAACGTACGCTAACCCTAAGCCATTGCCGTACCCTAACATGTACCCTAATCAATCCCCATTCCCTAACCCTAACCCTAACCCTAACCCTTAACGTGACCCTCTTCCGAGGCCTTACCCTCACCCGTGCCCTAATCATAAGCAGTACACTAACACTAACTAGTGACCTCACACGTACGCTAAACCTTAAGCGTTGTGGTACCCTAAACTGTGCCCTAATATCTCCCCATTCCCTTACCCTAACCCTAACCCGAATTCTATCCCTGACCCTCACCCGAAACCTTACCCTCACCCGTGCCCTAATCTTAACCAGGACACCAACACTAACTCGTGCCCTCACACGTACGCACACCCTTAATCGTTGTCGTACCCTAAACTGTACCCTAATCCCTCCCCATTCCCGAACCCTAACCTTAACCCGAATCCTAACCCTGACCCTCACCTGAAGCCTTACCCTCACCCGTGCCCTAATCTTAACCAGGACACTAACAGTAACCCTTGCCCTCACACGAACGCTAAACCTTAAGCACTGTCGTACCCTAAGCTGTACCCTAATCCCTCTGCATTCCTTAACCCTAACCCTAACACGAATCCTAACCCTGACCCTCACCCGAAGCCTTACCCTCACCCGTGCCCTAATCTTAACCAGGACACCAACACTAACTCGTGCCCTCACACGTACACTAAACCTTAAGCGTTGTCATACCCTAAATTGTACCCTAATCCCTCCCCATTCCTTAACACTAAGACTAACCCCATCCCAAACCTGACCCACGTCTGATGCCCTACCCTAACCAATGCCCTAATCTTAACCAGTACACAAACACTAACTCCTGCCCTCAAACGTACGTTAACCCTTAAGCATTGTCGTACCCTATCCTGTACCCTAATCCCTCCCCATTCCCTAACCCTAACCCTAAGCGAAACCCTGAACGTGACCCTTTTCCGAGTCCTTACCCTCATCGGTGCCCTTGTCTTAACCAGTACACCAACACTAACTCGTGCCCTCACACTTATGCTAAACCTTAAGCATTGTCGTACCCTAACCTGTACCCTAAACCCTCTCCATTCCCTAATCCTAACCCTAACCCGAATTCTATCCCTGACCCTCACCCGAAACCTTATCCTCACCGATGACCTAATGTTAACCAGGACACCCACACTAACTCGGGCCCTCACACGTACGCTAACCCTTAAGCCTTGTCGTACCCTAAACTGTACCCTAATCCCTCCCATTCCCTAACCCTATCCCTAACCCGAATCATAAACCTGACCCTCACCTGAAGCCTTACCCTCACCCGTGCCCTAAACTTAACCAGGACACTAACACTAACTCTTGCCCTCACACGAACGCTAACACTTAAGTACTGTCGTACCCTAACGTGTACCCTATTCCCTCTCCATTCCCTAACCCTAACCCTAACCCGAATCCTAACCCTGACCCTCACCCGAAACCTTACCCTCACCCGTGCCCTAATCTTAACCAGGACACCAACACTAACTCGTACCCTCACACGTACGCCCACCCTTAATCATTGTCGTACCCTAAACTGTACCCTAATCCCTCCACATTCTCTAACCCTAACCCTAACCCGAATCCTAACCCTGACCCTCACCTGAAGCCTTACCATCACTCGTGCCCTAATCTTAACCAGGACACTAACACTAACCCTTGTCCTCAAACGAACGCTAACCCTTAAGCACTGTCGTACCCTAAGCTGTACCCTAATCCCTCTGCATTCCTTAACCCTAACCCTAACACGAATCCTAACCCTGACCCTCACCCGAAGCCTTACCCTCACCCGTGCCCTAATCTTAACCAGGACACCAACACTAAATCGTGCGCTCACACGTACGCCCAAGCATAATCGTTGTCGTACCCTAAACTGTACCCTAATCAATCCCCATTCCCTAACCCTAACCCTAACCCTAACCCTTAACGTGACACTCTTCCGAGTCCTTACCCTCACCCGTGCCCTAATCGTAAGCAGTACACTAACACTAACTAGTGACCTCACACGTACGCTAAACCTTAAGCGTTGTGGTACCCTAAACTGTGCCCTAATATCTCCCTATTCCCTAACCCTAACCCTAACCCGAATTCTATCCCTGACCCTAACCCGAAACCTTACCCTCGCCCGTGCCCTAATCTTAACCAGGACACCAACACTAACTCGTGCCCTCACACGTACGCCCACACTTAATCGTTGTCGTACCCTAAACTGTACCCTAATCCCTCCCCATTCCCTAACCCTAACCCTAACCCGAATCCTAACCCTGACCCTCACCTGAAGCCTTACCCTCACCCGTGCCCTAATCTTAACCAGGACACTAACACTAACCCTTGCCCTCACACGAATGCTAACCCTTAAGCACTGTCGTACCCTAAGCTGTACCCTAATCCCTCTGTATTCCTTAACCCTAACCCTAACACGAATCCTAACCCTGACCCTCACCCGAAGCCTTACCCTCACCCATGCGCTAATCTTAACCAGGACACCAACACTAACTCGTGCCCTCACACGTACGCTAAACCTTAAGCGTTGTTGTACCCTAAATTGTACCCTAATCCCTCCCCATTCCTTAACCCTAACCCTAACTCCATCCCTAAACCTGACCCACGTCCGATGCCCTACCCTAACCATTGCCCTAATCTTAACCAGTACACAAACACTAACTCATGCCCTCAAACGTACGTTAACCCTTAAGCATTGTCGTACCCTATCCTGTACCCTAATCCCTCCCCATTCCCTAACCCTAACCCTAAGCGAAACCCTGAACGTGACCCTTTTCCGAGACCTTACCCTCATCGGTGCCCTTGTCTTAACCAGTACACCAACACTAACTCGTGCCCTCACACTTACGCTAACCCTTAAGCATTGTCGTACCCTAACCTGTACCCTAATCCCTCTCCATTCCCTAACCCTAACCCTAACCCGAATCCTAACCCTGACCCTCACCCGAAGCCTTACCCTCACCCGTGCCCTAATCTTAACCAGGACACCAAGACTAACTCGTGCCCTCACACGTACGCTAACACTAAACCGCAGCAGTACCCTAACCTGTACCCTAATCCCTCTCCATTCCCTAACCATAACCCTAACCTGAAACCTAACCATGACACTCACCCGAAATTTTACCCTCACCCGTGTCCTAATTTTAACCAGTACATCAACACTAACCCATGCCCTCTAACGTACGCTAACCCTAAGCCATTGCCGTACCCTAACATGTACCCTAATCAATCCCCATTCCCTAAACCTAACCCTAACCCTAACCCTTAACGTGACCCTCTTCCGAGGCCTTACCCTCACCCGTGCCCTAATCGTAAGCAGTACACTAACACTAACTAGTGACCTCACACGTACGCTAAACCTTAAGCGTTGTGGTACCCTAAACTGTGCCCTAATATCTCCCCATTCCCTAACCCTAACCCTAACCCGAATTCTATCCCTGACCCTCACCCGAAACCTTACCCTCACCCGTGCCCTAATCTTAACTAGGACACCAACACAAACTCGTGCCCTCACACGTACGCACACCCTTAATCGTTGTCGTACCCTAAACTGTACCCTAATCCCTCCCCATTCCCTAACCCTAACCCTAACCCGAATCCTAACCCTGACCCTCACCTGAAGCCTTACCCTCACCCGTGCCCTAATCTTAACCAGGACACTAACACTAACACTTGAACTCACACGAACGATAACCCTTAAGCACTGTCGTACCCTAAGCTGTACCCTAATAACTCCCCATTCCTTAACACTAAGACTAACCCCATCCCTAAACCTGACCCACGTCTGATGCCCTACCCTAACCAATGCCCTAATCTTAACCAGTACACAAACACTAACTCCTGCCTTCAAACGTACGTTAACCCTTAAGCATTGTCGTACCCTATCCTGTACCCTAATCCCTCCCCATTCCCTAACCATAACCCTAAGAGAAACCCTGAACGTGACCCTTTTCCGAGTCCTTACCCTCATCGGTGCCCTTGTCTTAACCAGTACACCAACACTAACTCGTGCCCTCACACTTATGCTAACCCTTAAGCATTGTCATACCCTAACCTGTACCCTAAACCCTCTCCATTCCCTAACACTAACCCTAACCCGAATTCTATCCCTGACCCTCACCCGAAACCTTATCCTCACCGATGACCTAATGTTAACCAGGACACCCACACTAACTCGGGCCCTCACACGTACGCTAACCCTTAAGCCTTGTCGTACCCTAAACTGTACCCTAATCCCTCCCATTCCCTAACCCTAACCCTAACCCGAATCATAAACCTGACCCTCACCTGAAGCCTTACCCTCACCCGTGCCCTAAACTTAACCAGGACACTAACACTAACTCTTGCCCTCACACGAACGCTAACACTTAAGTACTGTCGTACCCTAACGTGTACCCTATTCACTCTCCATTCCCTAACCCTAACCCTAACCCGAATCCTAACCCTGACCCTCACCCGAAGCCTTACCCTCACCCGTGCCCTAATCTTAACCAGGACACCAACACTAATTCGTGCCCTCACACGTACGCCCACCCTTAATCATTGTCGTACCCTAAACTGTACCCTAATCCCTCCACATTCTCTAACCCTAACCCTAACCCGAATCCTAACCCTGACCCTCACCTGAAGCCTTACCCTCACCCGTGCCCTAATCTTAACCAGGACACTAACACTAACCCTTGTCCTCACAGGAACGCTAACCCTTAAGCACTGTCGTACCCTAAGCTGTACCCTAATCCCTCTGCATTCCTTAACCCTAACCCTAACACGAATCCTAACCCTGACCCTCACCCGAAGCCTTACCCTCACCCGTGCCCTAATCTTAACCAGGACACCAACACTAACTCGTGCCCTCACACGTACGCGAAACCTTAAGCGTTGTCGTACCCTAAACTGTGCCCTAATATCTCCCCATTCCCTAAACCTAACCCTAACCCGAATTCTATCCCTGACCCTCACCCGAAACCTTACCCTCACCCGTGCCCTAATCTTAACCAGGACACCAACACTAACACGTGCCCTCACACGTACGCCCAACCTTAATCGTTGTCGTACCCTAAACTGTACCCTAATCCCTCCCCATTCCCTAACCCTAAACTTAACCCGAATCCTAACCCTGACCCTCACCTGAAGCCTTACCCTCACCCGTGCCCTAATCTTAACCAGGACACTAACACTAACCCTTGCCCTCACACGAACGCTAACCCTTAAGCACTGTCGTACCCTAAGCTGTACCCTAATCCCTCTGCATTCCTTAACCCTAACCCTAACACGAATCCTAACCCTGACCCTCACCCGAAGCCTTACCCTCACCCGTGCCTTAATCTTAACCAGTACACCAACACTAACTCGTGCCCTCACATGTACACTAAACCTTAAGCGTTGTCGTACCCTAAATTGTACCCTAATCCCTCCCCATTCCTTAACACTAAGCCTAACCCCATCCCTAAACCTGACCCACGTCTGATGCCCTACCCTAACCAATGCCCTAATCTTAACCAGTACACAAACACTAACTCATGCCCTCAAACGTACGTTAACCCTTAAGCATTGTCGTACCCTATCCTGTACCCTAATCCCTCTCCATTCCTTAACCCTAACCCTAACCTGAAACCTAAACATGACACTCACCCGAAACTTTACCCTCACCCCTGTCCTAATTTTAAACACTACATCAACACTAAGCCATGCCCTCTAACGTACGCTAACTCTAAGCCATTGCCGTACCCTAACCTGTACCCATATCAATCCCCATTCCCTAACCCTAACGCTAACCCTAACCCTTAACGTGACCCTCTTCCGAGGCCTTACCCTCACCCGTGCCCTAATCGTAAGCAGTACACTAACACTAACTAGTGACCTCACACGTACGCTAAACCTTAAGCGTTGTGGTACCCTAAACATTGCCCTAATATCTCCCCATTCCCTAACCCTAACCCTAACCCGAATTCTATCCCTGACCCTCACCTAAAACCTTACCCTCACCCGTGCCCTAATTTTAACCAGGACACCAACACTAATTCGTGCCGTCACACGTACGCCCACCCTTAATCATTGTCGTACCCTAAACTGTACCCTAATCCCTCCCCATTCCCTAACCCTAACCCTAACCCGAATCCTAACCCTGACCCTCACCTGAAGCCTTACCCTCACCCGTGTCCTAATCTTAACCAGGACCCTAACACTAACCCTTGCCCTCACAAGAACGATAACCCTTAAGCACTGTCGTACCCTAAGCTGTACCCTAATCCCTCTGCATTCCTTAACCCTAACCCTAACACGAATCCTAACCCTGACCCTCACCCGAAGCCTTACCTTCACCCGTGCCCTAATCTTAACCAGGACAACAACACTAACTCGTGCCCTCACACGTACGCGAAACCTTAAGCGTTGTCGTACCCTAAATTGTACCCTAATCCCTCCCCATTCCTTAACCCTAACACTAACCCCATCCCTAAACCTGACCCACGTCCGATGCCCTACCCTAACCAATGCCCTAATCTTAACCAGTACACAAACACTAACTCATGCCTTCAAACGTACGTTAACCCTTAAGCATTGTCGTGCCCTATCCTGTACCCTAATCCCTCCCCATTCCCTAACCCTAACCCTAACCCGAATTCTATCCCTGACCCTCACCCGAAACCTTATCCTCACCGATGACCTAATGTTAACCAGGACACCCACACTAACTCGGGCCCTCACACGTACGCTAACCCTTAAGCCTTGTCGTACCCTAAACTGTACCCTAATCCCTCCCATTCCCTAACCCTAACCCTAACCCGAATCATAAACCTGACCCTCACCTGAAGCCTTACCCTCACCCGTGCCCTAAACTTAACCAGGACACTAACACTAACTCTTGCCCTCACACGAACGCTAACACTTAAGTACTGTCGTACCCTAACGTGTACCCTATTCCCTCTCTATTCCCTAACCCTAACCCTAACCCGAATCCTAACCCTGACCCTCACCCGAAGCCTTACCCTCACCCGTGCCCTAATCTTAACCAGGACACCAACACTAACTCGTGCCCTCACACGTACGCCCACCCTTAATCGTTGTCGTACCCTAAACTGTACCCTAATCCCTCCCCATTCTCTAACCCTAACCCTAACCCGAATCCTAACCCTGACCCTCACCTGAAGCCTTACCATCACCCGTGCCCTAATCTTAACCAGGACACTAACACTAAACCTTGTCCTCACACGAACGCTAACCCTTAAGCACTGTCGTACCCTAAGCTGTACCCTAATCCCTCTGCATTCCTTAACCCTAACCCTAACACGAATCCTAACCCTGACCCTCACCCGAAGCCTTACCCTCACCCGTGCCCTAATCTTAACCAGGACACCAACACTAACTCGTGCCCTCACACGTACGCGAAACCTTAAGCGTTGTCGTACCCTAAACTGTGCCCTAATATCTCCCCATTCCCTAACCCTAACCCTAACCCGAATTCTATCCCTGACCCTCACCCGAAACCTTACCCTCACCCGTGCCCTAATCTTAACGAGGACACCAACACTAACTCGTGCCCTCACACGTACACTAAACCTTAAGCGTTGTCGTACCCTAAATTGTACCCTAATCCCACCCCATTCCTTAACACTAAGCCTAACCCCATCCCTAAACCTGACCCACGTCTGATGCCCTACCCTAACCAATGACCTAATCTTAACCAGTACACAAACACTAACTCATGCCCTCAAACGTACGTTAACCCTTAAGCATTGTCGTACCCTATCCTGTACCCTAATCCCTCTCCATTCCTTAACCCTAACCCTAACCTGAAACCTAAACATGACACTCACCCGAAACTTTACCCTCACCCCTGTCCTAATTTTAAACAGTACATCAACACTAACCCATGCTCTCTAATGTACGCTAACTCTAAGCCATTGCCGTACCCTAACCTGTACCCATATCAATCCCCATTCCCTAACCCTAACGCGGACCCTAACCCTTAACGTGACCCTCTTTCGAGGCCTTACCCTCACCCGTGCCCTAATCGTAAGCAGTACACTAACACTAACTAGTGACCTCACACGTACGCTAAACCTTAAGCGTTGTGGTACCCTAAACTGTGCCCTAATATCTCCCCATTCCCTAACCCTAACCCTAACCCGAATTCTATCTCTGACCCTCACCTGAAACCTTACCCTCACCCGTGCCCTAATCTTAACCAGGACACCAACACTAATTCGTGCCCTCACAGGTACGCCCACCCTTAATCGTTTTCGTACCCTAAACTGTACCCTAATCCCTCCCCATTCCCTAACCCTAACCCTAACCCGAATCCTAACCCTGACCCTCACCTGAAGCCTTACCCTCACCCGTGCCCTAATCTTAACCAGGACCCTAACACTAAACCTTGCCCTCACACGAACGATAACCCTTAAGCACTGTCGTACCCTAAGCTGTACCCTAATCCCTCTGCCTTCCTTAACCCTAACCCTAACACGAATCCTAACCCTGACCCTCACCCGAAGCCTTACCCTCACCCGTGCCCTAATCTTAACCAGGACACCAACACTAACTCGTGCCCTCACACGTACACTAAACCTTAAGCGTTGTCGTACACTAAATAGTGCCCTAATCCCTCCCCATTCCTTAACACTAAGCCTAACCCCATCCCTAAACCTGACCCACGTCTGATGCCCAACCCTAACCAATGCCCTAATCTTAACCACTACACAAACACTAACTCCTGCCCTCAAACGTACGTTAACCCTTAAGCATTGTCGTACCGTATCCTGTACCCTAATCCCTCCCCATTCCCTAACCCTAACCCTAAGCAAAACCCTGAACGTGACCCTTTTCCGAGTCCTTACCCTCATCGGTGCCCTTGTCTTAACCAGTACACCAACACTAACTCGTGCCCTCACACTTATGCTAACCCTTAAGCATTGTCGTACCCTAACCTGTACCCTAAACCCTCTCCATTCCCTAACCCTAACCCTAACCCGAATCCTAACCCTGACCCTCACCCAAAGCCTTACCCTCACCCGTGCCCTAATCTTAACCAGGACACCAAGACTAACTCGTGCCCTCACACGTACGCTAACACTAAACCACAGCGGTACCCTAACCTGTACCCTGATCCCTCTCCATTCCCTAACCCTAACCCTAACCTGAAACCTAACCATGACACTCACCCGAAACTTTACCCTCACCCGTGTCCTAATTTTAACCAGTACATCAACACTAACCCATGCCCTCTAATGTACGCTAACCCTAAGCCATTGCCGTACCCTGACCTGTACCCTAATCAATCCCCATTCACTAACCCTAACCCTAACCCTAGCCCTTAACGTGACCCTCTTCCGAGGCCTTACACTCACCCGTGCCCTAATCGTAAGCAGTACACTAACACTAACTAGTGACCTCACACGTACGCTAAACCTTAAGCGTTGTGGTACCCTGAACTGTGCCCTAATATCTCCCCATTCCCTAAACCTAACCCTAACCCGAATTCTATCCCTGACCCTCACCCGAAACCTTACCCTCACCCGTGCCCTAATCTTAACCAGGACACCAACACTAACTCGTGCCCTCACACGTACGCCTACCCTTAATCGTTGTCGTACCCTAAACTGTACCCTAATCACTCCCCATTCCCTAACCCTAACCCTAACCCGAATCCTAACCCTGACCCTCACCTGAAGCCTTACCCTCACCCGTGCCCTAATCTTAACCAGGACACTAACACTAACCCTTGCCCTCACACGAACGCTAACCCTTAAGCACTGTCGTACCCTAAGCTGTACCCTAATCCCTCTGCATTCCTTAACCCTAACCCTAACACGAATCCTAACCCTGACCCTCACCCGAAGCCTTACCCTCACCCGTGCCTTAATCTTAACCAGGACACCAACACTAACTCGTGCCCTAACACGTATACTAAACCTTAAGCGTTGTCGTACCCTAAATTGTACCCTAATCCCTCCCCATTCCTTAACACGAAGCCTAACCCCATCCCTAAACCTGACCCACGTCTGATGCCCTACCCTAACCAATGCCCTAATCTTAACCAGTACACAAACACTAACTCATGCCCTCAAACGTACGTTAACCCTTAAGCATTGTCGTACCGTATCCTGTACCCTAATCCCTCTCCATTCCTTAACCCTAACCCTAACCTGAAACCTAAACATGACACTCACCCGAAACTTTACCCTCACCCCTGTCCTAATTTTAAACAGTACATCAACACTAACCCATGCCCTCTAACGTACGCTAACCCTAAGCCATTGCCGTACCCTAAACTGTACCCATATCAATCCCCATTCCCTAACCCTAACGCTAAACCTAACCCTTAACGTGACCCTCTTCCGAGGCCTTACCCTCACCCGTGCCCTAATCGTAAGCAGTACACTAACACTAACTAGTGACCTCACACGTACGCTAAACCTTAAGCGTTGTGGTACCCTAAACTGTGCCCTAATATCTCCGCATTCCCTAACCCTAACCCTAACCCGAATTCTATCCCTGACCCACACCTGAAACCTTACCCTCACCCGTGCCCTAATCTTAACCAGGACACCAACACTAATTCGTGCCCTCACACGTACGCCCACCCTTAATCGTTGTCGTACCCTAAACTGTACCCTAATCCCTCCCCATTCCCTAAACCTAACCCTAACCCGAATCCTAACCCTGACCCTCACCTGAAGCCTTACCCTCACCCGTGCCCTAAACTTAACCAGGACACTAACACTAACCCTTGCCCTCACCCGAATGATAACCCTTAAGCACTGTCATACCCTAAGCTGTAGTCTAATCCCTCTGCATTCCTTAACACTAACCCTAACACGAATCCTAACCCTGACCCTCACCCGAAGCCTTACCCTCACCCGTGCCCTAATCTTAACTAGGACACCAACACTAACTCGTGCCCTCACACGTACACTAAACCTTAAGCGTTGTCGTACCCTAAATTGTACCCTAAACCCTCCCCTTTCCTTAACCCTCACCCTAACCCCATCCGTAAACCGGACCCACTTCCAATGCCCTACACTAACCAATGCCCTAAGCTTAACCAGTACACAAACACTAACCCATGCCCTCAAACGTACGCTAACCCTTAAGCATTGTCCTACCCTATCTTGTACCCTAATCGCTCCCCATTGCCTAACCCTCACGCTAAGCGAAACCCTGAACGTGACCCTTTTCCGAGGCCTTACACTCATCGGTGTCCTTGTCTTAACCAGTACACCAAAACTAACTCGTGCCCTCACACTTACGCTAACCCTTAAGCATTGTCGTACCCTAACCTGTACCCTAATCCCTCTCCATTCCCTAACCCTAACCCTAACCCGAATCCTAACCCTGACCCTCACCCGAAGCCTTACCCTCACCCGTGCCCTAATCATAACCAGTACACCAAAACTAACTCGTGGCCTCACACGTGCGCTAACACTAAACCGCAGCGGTACCCTAACCTGTACCCTAATCCCTCTCCATTCCCTAACCATAACCCTAACCCGAATCCTAACCCTGACCCTCACCCGAAGCCTTACCCTCACCCGTGCCCTAATCTTAACCAGGACACCAAGACTAACTCGTGCCCTCACACGTACACTAACACTAAACCACAGCGGTTCCCTAACCTGTACCCTAATCCCTCTCCATTCCCTAACCCTAACCCTAACGTGAAACCTAAGCATGACACTCACCCGAAACTTTAACCTCAACCGGGTCCTAATATTAACCAGTACATCAACACTAACCCATGCCCTCTAACTTACGCTAACCCTAAGCCATTGCCGTACCCTACCCTGTACCCTAATCAATCCCCATTCCCTAACCCTAACCCTAACCCTAACCCTTAACGTGACCCTCTTCCGAGGCCTTACCCTCACCCGTGCCCTAATCGTAAGCAGTACACTAACACTAACTAGTGACCTCACACGTACGCTAAACCTTAAGCGTTGTGGTACCCTAAACTGTGCCCTAAAATCTCCCCATTCCCTAACCCTAACCCTAACCCGAATGCTATCCCTAACCCTCACCCGAAACCTTACCCTCACCCGTGCCCTAATCTTAACCAGGACACCAACACTAACTCGTGCCCTCACACGTACGCCCACCCTAAATCGTTGTCGTACCCTAAACTGTACCCTAATCCCTCCCCATTCCTTAACACTAACCCTAACCCGAATCCTAACCCTGACCCTCATCTGAAGCCTTACTCTCACCCGTGCCCTAAACTTAACCAGGACACTAACACTAACCCTTGCCCTCACACGAACGCTAACCCTTAAGCACTGTCGTACCCTAAGCTGTACCCTAATCCCTCTGCATTCCTTAACCCTAACCCTAACACGAATCCTAACCCTGACCCTCACCCGAAGCCTTACCCTCACCCATGCCCTAATCTTAACCAGGACACCAACTCTAACTCGTGCCCTCACACGTACTCTAAACCTTAAGCGTTGTCGTACCCTAAATTGTACCCTAATCCCTCCCCATTCCTTAACCCTAACCCTAACCCCATCCCTAAACCGGACCCACTTCCGATGCCCTACACTAACCAATGCCCTAAACTTAACCACTACACAAACACTAATCCATGCCCTCAAACGTACGCTAACCCTTAAGCATTGTCGTACCCTATCCTGTACCCTAATCCCTCCCCATTCCCTAACCCTAACGCTAAACGAAACCCTGAACGTGACCCTTTTCCGAGGCCTTACCCTCATCGGTGTCCTTGTCTTAACCAGTACACCAACACTAATTCGTGCCCTCACTCTTACGCTAACCCTTAAGCATTGTCGTACACTAACCTGTACCCTAATCCCTCTCCATTCCCTAACCCTAACCCTAACCCGAATCCTAACCCTGACCCTCACCCGAAGCCTTACCCTCACCCGTGCCCGAATCTTAACCAGGACACCAAGACTAACTCGTGCCCTCAAACGTACGCTAACACTAAACCGCAGCGGTACCCTAACCTGTACCCTAATCCCTCTCCATTCCCTAACCCTAACCCTAACCTGAAAACTAACCATGACACTCACCCGAAACTTTACCCTCACCCGTGTCCTAATTTTAACCAGTACATCAACACTAACCCATGCCCTCTAACATACGCAAACCCTAAGCCAATGCCGTACCCTAACCTGTACCGTAACCAATCCACATTCCCTAACCCTAACCCTAACCCTAACCCTTAACGTGACCCTCACCGAGACTTTACCCTCACCCGTGCCCTAATCGTAAGCAGTACACTAACACTAACTAGTGACCTCACACGTACGCTAACCCTTAATCATTGTCGTACCCTAAGCTGTACCCTAATCGCTCTGCATTCCTTAACCCTAACCCTAGCACGAATATTAACCCTGACCCTCACCCGAAGCCTTACCCTCACCCGTGCCCTAATCTTAACCAGGACACCAACACTAACTCGTGCCATCACATGTACGCTAAACCTTAAGAGTTGTCGTACCCTAAATTGTACCCTAATCCCTCCCCATTCTTTAACAATAACCCTAACCCCATCCCTAAACCTGACCCACGTCCGATGCCCTACCCTAACCAATGCCCTAATCTTAACCAGTACACAAACACTAACTCCTGCCCTCAAAAGTACGTGAACCCTTAAGCATTGTCGTACCCTATCCTGTACCCTAATCCCTCCCCATTCCCTAACCCTAACCCTAACGTGAAACCTATCCATGACACTCACCCGAAACTTTACTCTCACCCGTGTCCTAATTTTAACCAGTACATCAACACTAACCCATGCCCTCTAACGTACGCAAAACCTAAGCCATTGCCGTACCCTAACCTGTACCCTAATCAATCCCCATTCCCTAACCCTAACCCTAACCGTAAATCTTAACGTGACCCTCTTCCGAGGCCTTACCCTCACCCGTGCCCTAATCGTAAGCAGTACACTAATACTAACTAGTGACCTCACACGTACGCTAAACCTTAAGCATTGTGGTACCCTAAACTGTGCCCTAATATCTCCCCATGCCCTAACCCTAACCCTAACCCGAATTCTATCCCTGACCCTCACCCTAAACCTTACCCTCACCCGTGCCCTAATCTTAAACAGGACACCAACACTAACTCGTGCCCTGACATGTACGCTAACCCTTAATCGTTGTCGTACCCTAAACTGTACCCTAATCCCACCCCATTCCCTAACACTAACCCTAACCCGAATCCTAACCCTGACCCTCACCTGAAGCCTTACCCTCACCCGTGCCCTAATCTTAACCAGGACACTAACACTAACCCCTGCCCTCACACGAACGCTAACCCTTAAGCACTGTCGTACCCTAAGCTGTACCCTAATCCCTCTGCATTCCTTAACCCTAACCCTAACACGAATCCTAACCCTGACCCTCACCCGAAGCCTTACCCTCACCCGTGCCCTAAACTTAACCAGGACACTAACACTAACCCTTGCCCTCACCCGAATGATAACCCTTAAGCACTGTCATACCCTAAGCTGTAGTCTAATCCCTCTGCATTCCTTAACACTAACCCTAACACGAATCCTAACCCTGACCCTCACCCGAAGCCTTACCCTCACCCGTGCCCTAATCTTAACTAGGACACCAACACTAACTCGTGCCCTCACACGTACACTAAACCTTAAGCGTTGTCGTACCCTAAATTGTACCCTAAACCCTCCCCTTTCCTTAACCCTCACCCTAACCCCATCCGTAAACCGGACAAACTTCCAATGCCCTACACTAACCAATGCCCTAAGCTTAACCAGTACACAAACACTAACCCATGCCCTCAAACGTACGCTAACCCTTAAGCATTGTCGTACCCTATCTTGTACCCTAATCGCTCCCCATTGCCTAACCCTCACGCTAAGCGAAACCCTGAACGTGACCCTTTTCCGAGGCCTTACACTCATCGGTGTCCTTGTCTTAACCAGTACACCAAAACTAACTCGTGCCCTCACACTTACGCTAACCCTTAAGCATTGTCGTACCCTAACCTGTACCCTAATCCCTCTCCATTCCCTAACCCTAACCCTAACCCGAATCCTAACCCTGACCCTCACCCGAAGCCTTACCCTCACCCGTGCCCTAATCATAACCAGTACACCAAAACTAACTCGTGGCCTCACACGTGCGCTAACACTAAACCGCAGCGGTACCCTAACCTGTACCCTAATCCCTCTCCATTCCCTAACAATAACCCTAACCCGAATCCTAACCCTGACCCTCACCCGAAGCCTTACCCTCACCCGTGCCCTAATCTTAACCAGGACACCAAGACTAACTCGTGCCCTCACACGTACACTAACACTAAACCACAGCGGTTCCCTAACCTGTACCCTAATCCCTCTCCATTCCCTAACCCTAACCCTAACGTGAAACCTAAGCATGACACTCACCCGAAACTTTAACCTCAACCGGGTCCTAATATTAACCAGTACATCAACACTAACCCATGCCCTCTAACTTACGCTAACCCTAAGCCATTGCCGTACCCTACCCTGTACCCTAATCAATCCCCATTCCCTAACCCTAACCCTAACCCTAACCCTTAACGTGACCCTCTACCGAGGCCTTACCCTCACCCGTGCCCTAATCGTAAGCAGTACACTAACACTAACTAGTGACCTCACACGTACGCTAAACCTTAAGCGTTGTGGTACCCTAAACTGTGCCCTAAAATCTCCCCATTCCCTAACCCTAACCCTAACCCGAATGCTATCCCTGACCCTCACCCGAAACCTTACCCTCACCCGTGCCCTAATCTTAACCAGGACACCAACACTAACTCGTGCCCTCACACGTACGCCCACCCTAAATCGTTGTCGTACCCTAAACTGTACCCTAATCCCTCCCCATTCCTTAACACTAACCCTAACCCGAATCCTAACCCTGACCCTCACCTGAAGCCTTACTCTCACCCGTGCCCTAAACTTAACCAGGACACTAACACTAACCCTTGCCCTCACACGAACGCTAACCCTTAAGCACTGTCGTACCCTAAGCTGTACCCTAATCCCTCTGCATTCCTTAACCCTAACCCTAACACGAATCCTAACCCTGACCCTCACCCGAAGCCTTACCCTCACCCATGCCCTAATCTTAACCAGGACACCAACTCCAACTCGTGCCCTCACACGTACTCTAAACCTTAAGCGTTGTCGTACCCTAAATTGTACCCTAATCCCTCCCCATTCCTTAACCCTAACCCTAACCCCATCCCTAAACCGGACCCACTTCCGATGCCCTACACTAACCAATGCCCTAAACTTAACCACTACACAAACACTAATCCATGCCCTCAAACGTACGCTAACCCTTAAGCATTGTCGTACCCTATCCTGTACCCTAATCCCTCCCCATTCCCTAACCCTAACGCTAAACGAAACCCTGAACGTGACCCTTTTCCGAGGCCTTACCCTCATCGGTGTCCTTGTCTTAACCAGTACACCAACACTAATTCGTGCCCTCACTCTTACGCTAACCCTTAAGCATTGTCGTACACTAACCTGTACCCTAATCCCTCTCCATTCCCTAACCCTAACCCTAACCCGAATCCTAACCCTGACCCTCACCCGAAGCCTTACCCTCACCCGTGCCCGAATCTTAACCAGGACACCAAGACTAACTCGTGCCCTCAAACGTACGCTAACACTAAACCGCAGCGGTACCCTAACCTGTACCCTAATCCCTCTCCATTCCCTAACCCTAACCCTAACCTGAAAACTAACCATGACACTCACCCGAAACTTTACCCTCACCCGTGTCCTAATTTTAACCAGTACATCAACACTAACCCATGCCCTCTAACATACGCAAACCCTAAGCCAATGCCGTACCCTAACCTGTACCGTAACCAATCCACATTCCCTAACCCTAACCCTAACCCTAACCCTTAACGTGACCCTCACCGAGACTTTACCCTCACCCGTGCCCTAATCGTAAGCAGTACACTAACACTAACTAGTGACCTCACACGTACGCTAACCCTTAATCATTGTCGTACCCTAAGCTGTACCCTAATCGCTCTGCATTCCTTAACCCTAACCCTAGCACGAATATTAACCCTGACCCTCACCCGAAGCCTTACCCTCACCCGTGCCCTAATCTTAACCAGGACACCAACACTAACTCGTGCCATCACATGTACGCTAAACCTTAAGAGTTGTCGTACCCTAAATTGTACCCTAATCCCTCCCCATTCTTTAACAATAACCCTAACCCCATCCCTAAACCTGACCCACGTCCGATGCCCTACCCTAACCAATGCCCTAATCTTAACCAGTACACAAACACTAACTCCTGCCCTCAAAAGTACGTGAACCCTTAAGCATTGTCGTACCCTATCCTGTACCCTAATCCCTCCCCATTCCCTAACCCTAACCCTAACGTGAAACCTATCCATGACACTCACCCGAAACTTTACTCTCACCCGTGTCCTAATTTTAACCAGTACATCAACACTAACCCATGCCCTCTAACGTACGCAAAACCTAAGCCATTGCCGTACCCTAACCTGTACCCTAATCAATCCCCATTCCCTAACCCTAACCCTAACCGTAAATCTTAACGTGACCCTCTTCCGAGGCCTTACCCTCACCCGTGCCCTAATCGTAAGCAGTACACTAATACTAACTAGTGACCTCACACGTACGCTAAACCTTAAGCATTGTGGTACCCTAAACTGTGCCCTAATATCTCCCCATTCCCTAACCCTAACCCTAACCCGAATTCTATCCCTGACCCTCACCCTAAACCTTACCCTCACCCGTGCCCTAATCTTAAACAGGACACCAACACTAACTCGTGCCCTGACATGTACGCTAACCCTTAATCGTTGTCGTACCCTAAACTGTACCCTAATCCCACCCCATTCCCTAACACTAACCCTAACCCGAATCCTAACCCTGACCCTCACCTGAAGCCTTACCCTCACCCGTGCCCTAATCTTAACCAGGACACTAACACTAACCCCTGCCCTCACACGAACGCTAACCCTTAAGCACTGTCGTACCCTAAGCTGTACCCTAATCCCTCTGCATTCCTTAACCCTAACCCTAACACGAATCCTAACCCTGACCCTCACCCGAAGCCTTACACTCACCCGTGCCCTAATCTTAACCAGGACACCAACACTAACTCGTGCCCTCACATGTACGCTAAACCTTAAGTGTTGTCGTACCCTAAATTGTACCCTAATCCCTCCCCATTCCTTAATCCTAACCCTAACCCCATCCCTAAACCTGACCCACGTCCGATGCCCTACCCTAACCAATGCCCTAATCTTAACCAGTACACAAACACTAACTCATGCCCTCAAACGTACGTTAACCCTTAAGCATTGTCGTACCCTATCCTCTACCCTAATCCCTCCCCATTCCCTAACCCTAACCCTAAGCGAAACCCTGAACGTGACCCTTTTCCGAGGCCTTACCCTCATCCGTGCCCTTGTCTTAACCAGTACACCAACACTAACTCGTGCCCTCACACTTACGCTAACCCTTAATCGTTGTCGTACCCTAAACTGTACCCTAATCCCTCCCCATTCCCTAACCCTAACCCTAACCCGAATCCTAACCCTGACCCTCACCTGAAGCCTTACCCTCACCCGTGCCCTAATCTTAACCAGGACACTAACACTAACCCTTGCCCTCACACGAACACTAACCCTTAAGCACTGTCGTACCCTAAGCTGTACCAAAATCCCTCTGCATTCCTTAACCCTAACCCTAACACGAATCCTAACCCTGACCCTCACCCGAAGCCTTACCCTCACCCGTGCCCTAATCTTAACCAGGACACCAACACTAACTGGTGCCCTCACACGTACGCTAACACTAAACTGCAGCGGTACCCTAACCTGTACCCTAATACCTCCCCATTCCCTAACCCTAACCCTAACCCGAATCCTAACCCTGACCCTCAAGTGAAGCCTTACCCTCACCCGTGCCCTAATCTTAACCAGGACACTAACACTAACCCTTGCCCTCACACGAACGCTAACCCTTAAGCACTGTCGTACCCTAAGCTGTACCCTAATCCCTCTGCATTCCTTAACCCTAACCCTATCCCGAATCCTAACCCTGACCCTCACCCGAAGCCTTACCCTCAGCCGTGCCCTAATCTTAACCAGGACACCAAGAGTAACTCGTGCCCTCACACGTATGCTAAAACTAAACCGCAGCGGTACCCTAACTTGTACCCTAATCCCTCTCCATTCCCTAACCCTAACCCTAACCTGAAACCTATACATGACACTCACCCGAAACTTTACTATCACCCGTGTCCTAATTTTAACCAGTACATCAACACTAACCCATGCCCTCTAACGTACGCAAAACCTAAGCCATTGCCGTACCCTAACCTGTACCCTAATCAATCCCCATTCCCTAACCCTAACCCTAACCGTAACTCTTAACGTGACCCTCTTCCGAGGCCTTACCCTCACCCGTGCCCTAATCGTAAGCAGTACACTAATACTAACTAGTGACCTCACACGTACGCTAAACCTTAAGCATTGTGGTACCCTAAACTGTGCCCTAATATCTCCCCATTCCCTAACCCTAACCCTAACCCGAATTCTATCCCTGACCCTCACCCTAAACCTTACCCTCACCCGTGCCCTAATCTTAAACAGGACACCAACACTAACTCGTGCCCTGACATGTACGCTAACCCTTAATCGTTGTCGTACCCTAAACTGTACCCTAATCCCTCCCCATTCCCTAACACTAACCCTAACCCGAATCCTAACCCTGACCCTCACCTGAAGCCTTACCCTCACCCGTGCCCTAATCTTAACCAGGACACTAACACTAACCCCTGCCCTCACACGAACGCTAACCCTTAAGCACTGTCGTACCCTAAGCTGTACCCTAATCCCTCTGCATTCCTTAACCCTAACCCTAACACGAATCCTAACCCTGACCCTCACCCGAAGCCTTACCCTCACCCGTGCCCTAAACTTAACCAGGACACTAACACTAACCCTTGCCCTCACCCGAATGATAACCCTTAAGCACTGTCATACCCTAAGCTGTAGTCTAATCCCTCTGCATTCCTTAACACTAACCCTAACACGAATCCTAACCCTGACCCTCACCCGAAGCCTTACCCTCACCCGTGCCCTAATCTTAACTAGGACACCAACACTAACTCGTGCCCTCACACGTACACTAAACCTTAAGCGTTGTCGTACCCTAAATTGTACCCTAAACCCTCCCCTTTCCTTAACCCTCACCCTAACCCCATCCGTAAACCGGACAAACTTCCAATGCCCTACACTAACCAATGCCCTAAGCTTAACCAGTACACAAACACTAACCCATGCCCTCAAACGTACGCTAACCCTTAAGCATTGTCGTACCCTATCTTGTACCCTAATCGCTCCCCATTGCCTAACCCTCACGCTAAGCGAAACCCTGAACGTGACCCTTTTCCGAGGCCTTACACTCATCGGTGTCCTTGTCTTAACCAGTACACCAAAACTAACTCGTGCCCTCACACTTACGCTAACCCTTAAGCATTGTCGTACCCTAACCTGTACCCTAATCCCTCTCCATTCCCTAACCCTAACCCTAACCCGAATCCTAACCCTGACCCTCACCCGAAGCCTTACCCTCACCCGTGCCCTAATCATAACCAGTACACCAAAACTAACTCGTGGCCTCACACGTGCGCTAACACTAAACCGCAGCGGTACCCTAACCTGTACCCTAATCCCTCTCCATTCCCTAACAATAACCCTAACCCGAATCCTAACCCTGACCCTCACCCGAAGCCTTACCCTCACCCGTGCCCTAATCTTAACCAGGACACCAAGACTAACTCGTGCCCTCACACGTACACTAACACTAAACCACAGCGGTTCCCTAACCTGTACCCTAATCCCTCTCCATTCCCTAACCCTAACCCTAACGTGAAACCTAAGCATGACACTCACCCGAAACTTTAACCTCAACCGGGTCCTAATATTAACCAGTACATCAACACTAACCCATGCCCTCTAACTTACGCTAACCCTAAGCCATTGCCGTACCCTACCCTGTACCCTAATCAATCCCCATTCCCTAACCCTAACCCTAACCCTAACCCTTAACGTGACCCTCTACCGAGGCCTTACCCTCACCCGTGCCCTAATCGTAAGCAGTACACTAACACTAACTAGTGACCTCACACGTACGCTAAACCTTAAGCGTTGTGGTACCCTAAACTGTGCCCTAAAATCTCCCCATTCCCTAACCCTAACCCTAACCCGAATGCTATCCCTGACCCTCACCCGAAACCTTACCCTCACCCGTGCCCTAATCTTAACCAGGACACCAACACTAACTCGTGCCCTCACACGTACGCCCACCCTAAATCGTTGTCGTACCCTAAACTGTACCCTAATCCCTCCCCATTCCTTAACACTAACCCTAACCCGAATCCTAACCCTGACCCTCACCTGAAGCCTTACTCTCACCCGTGCCCTAAACTTAACCAGGACACTAACACTAACCCTTGCCCTCACACGAACGCTAACCCTTAAGCACTGTCGTACCCTAAGCTGTACCCTAATCCCTCTGCATTCCTTAACCCTAACCCTAACACGAATCCTAACCCTGACCCTCACCCGAAGCCTTACCCTCACCCATGCCCTAATCTTAACCAGGACACCAACTCCAACTCGTGCCCTCACACGTACTCTAAACCTTAAGCGTTGTCGTACCCTAAATTGTACCCTAATCCCTCCCCATTCCTTAACCCTAACCCTAACCCCATCCCTAAACCGGACCCACTTCCGATGCCCTACACTAACCAATGCCCTAAACTTAACCACTACACAAACACTAATCCATGCCCTCAAACGTACGCTAACCCTTAAGCATTGTCGTACCCTATCCTGTACCCTAATCCCTCCCCATTCCCTAACCCTAACGCTAAACGAAACCCTGAACGTGACCCTTTTCCGAGGCCTTACCCTCATCGGTGTCCTTGTCTTAACCAGTACACCAACACTAATTCGTGCCCTCACTCTTACGCTAACCCTTAAGCATTGTCGTACACTAACCTGTACCCTAATCCCTCTCCATTCCCTAACCCTAACCCTAACCCGAATCCTAACCCTGACCCTCACCCGAAGCCTTACCCTCACCCGTGCCCGAATCTTAACCAGGACACCAAGACTAACTCGTGCCCTCAAACGTACGCTAACACTAAACCGCAGCGGTACCCTAACCTGTACCCTAATCCCTCTCCATTCCCTAACCCTAACCCTAACCTGAAAACTAACCATGACACTCACCCGAAACTTTACCCTCACCCGTGTCCTAATTTTAACCAGTACATCAACACTAACCCATGCCCTCTAACATACGCAAACCCTAAGCCAATGCCGTACCCTAACCTGTACCGTAACCAATCCACATTCCCTAACCCTAACCCTAACCCTAACCCTTAACGTGACCCTCACCGAGACTTTACCCTCACCCGTGCCCTAATCGTAAGCAGTACACTAACACTAACTAGTGACCTCACACGTACGCTAACCCTTAATCATTGTCGTACCCTAAGCTGTACCCTAATCGCTCTGCATTCCTTAACCCTAACCCTAGCACGAATATTAACCCTGACCCTCACCCGAAGCCTTACCCTCACCCGTGCCCTAATCTTAACCAGGACACCAACACTAACTCGTGCCATCACATGTACGCTAAACCTTAAGAGTTGTCGTACCCTAAATTGTACCCTAATCCCTCCCCATTCTTTAACAATAACCCTAACCCCATCCCTAAACCTGACCCACGTCCGATGCCCTACCCTAACCAATGCCCTAATCTTAACCAGTACACAAACACTAACTCCTGCCCTCAAAAGTACGTGAACCCTTAAGCATTGTCGTACCCTATCCTGTACCCTAATCCCTCCCCATTCCCTAACCCTAACCCTAACGTGAAACCTATCCATGACACTCACCCGAAACTTTACTCTCACCCGTGTCCTAATTTTAACCAGTACATCAACACTAACCCATGCCCTCTAACGTACGCAAAACCTAAGCCATTGCCGTACCCTAACCTGTACCCTAATCAATCCCCATTCCCTAACCCTAACCCTAACCGTAAATCTTAACGTGACCCTCTTCCGAGGCCTTACCCTCACCCGTGCCCTAATCGTAAGCAGTACACTAATACTAACTAGTGACCTCACACGTACGCTAAACCTTAAGCATTGTGGTACCCTAAACTGTGCCCTAATATCTCCCCATTCCCTAACCCTAACCCTAACCCGAATTCTATCCCTGACCCTCACCCTAAACCTTACCCTCACCCGTGCCCTAATCTTAAACAGGACACCAACACTAACTCGTGCCCTGACATGTACGCTAACCCTTAATCGTTGTCGTACCCTAAACTGTACCCTAATCCCACCCCATTCCCTAACACTAACCCTAACCCGAATCCTAACCCTGACCCTCACCTGAAGCCTTACCCTCACCCGTGCCCTAATCTTAACCAGGACACTAACACTAACCCCTGCCCTCACACGAACGCTAACCCTTAAGCACTGTCGTACCCTAAGCTGTACCCTAATCCCTCTGCATTCCTTAACCCTAACCCTAACACGAATCCTAACCCTGACCCTCACCCGAAGCCTTACCCTCACCCGTGCCCTAATCTTAACCAGGACACCAACACTAACTCGTGCCCTCACATGTACGCTAAACCTTAAGTGTTGTCGTACCCTAAATTGTACCCTAATCCCTCCCCATTCCTTAATCCTAACCCTAACCCCATCCCTAAACCTGACCCACGTCCGATGCCCTACCCTAACCAATGCCCTAATCTTAACCAGTACACAAACACTAACTCATGCCCTCAAACGTACGTTAACCCTTAAGCATTGTCGTACCCTATCCTCTACCCTAATCCCTCCCCATTCCCTAACCCTAACCCTAAGCGAAACCCTGAACGTGACCCTTTTCCGAGGCCTTACCCTCATCCGTGCCCTTGTCTTAACCAGTACACCAACACTAACTCGTGCCCTCACACTTACGCTAACCCTTAATCGTTGTCGTACCCTAAACTGTACCCTAATCCCTCCCCATTCCCTAACCCTAACCCTAACCCGAATCCTAACCCTGACCCTCACCTGAAGCCTTACCCTCACCCGTGCCCTAATCTTAACCAGGACACTAACACTAACCCTTGCCCTCACACGAACACTAACCCTTAAGCACTGTCGTACCCTAAGCTGTACCAAAATCCCTCTGCATTCCTTAACCCTAACCCTAACACGAATCCTAACCCTGACCCTCACCCGAAGCCTTACCCTCACCCGTGCCCTAATCTTAACCAGGACACCAACACTAACTGGTGCCCTCACACGTACGCTAACACTAAACTGCAGCGGTACCCTAACCTGTACCCTAATACCTCCCCATTCCCTAACCCTAACCCTAACCCGAATCCTAACCCTGACCCTCAAGTGAAGCCTTACCCTCACCCGTGCCCTAATCTTAACCAGGACACTAACACTAACCCTTGCCCTCACACGAACGCTAACCCTTAAGCACTGTCGTACCCTAAGCTGTACCCTAATCCCTCTGCATTCCTTAACCCTAACCCTATCCCGAATCCTAACCCTGACCCTCACCCGAAGCCTTACCCTCAGCCGTGCCCTAATCTTAACCAGGACACCAAGAGTAACTCGTGCCCTCACACGTATGCTAAAACTAAACCGCAGCGGTACCCTAACTTGTACCCTAATCCCTCTCCATTCCCTAACCCTAACCCTAACCTGAAACCTATACATGACACTCACCCGAAACTTTACTATCACCCGTGTCCTAATTTTAACCAGTACATCAACACTAACCCATGCCCTCTAACGTACGCAAAACCTAAGCCATTGCCGTACCCTAACCTGTACCCTAATCAATCCCCATTCCCTAACCCTAACCCTAACCGTAACTCTTAACGTGACCCTCTTCCGAGGCCTTACCCTCACCCGTGCCCTAATCGTAAGCAGTACACTAATACTAACTAGTGACCTCACACGTACGCTAAACCTTAAGCATTGTGGTACCCTAAACTGTGCCCTAATATCTCCCCATTCCCTAACCCTAACCCTAACCCGAATTCTATCCCTGACCCTCACCCTAAACCTTACCCTCACCCGTGCCCTAATCTTAAACAGGACACCAACACTAACTCGTGCCCTGACATGTACGCTAACCCTTAATCGTTGTCGTACCCTAAACTGTACCCTAATCCCTCCCCATTCCCTAACACTAACCCTAACCCGAATCCTATCCCTGACCCTCACCTGAAGCCTTACCCTCACCCGTGCCCTAATCTTAACCAGGACACTAACACTAACTCTTGCCCTCACACGAACGCTAACCCGTAAGCACTGTCGTACCCTAAGCTGTACCCTAATCCCTCTGCATTCCTTAACCCTAACCCTAACACGAATCCTAACCCTGACCCTCACCCGAAGCCTTACCCTCACCCGTGCCCTAAACTTAACCAAGACACCAACACTAACTCGTGCCCTCACACGTACGCTAAACCTTAAGCGTTGTCATACCCTAAATTGTACCCTAATCCCTCCCCATTCCTTAACCCTAACCCCAACCCCATCCCGAAACCTGACCCACTTCCGATGCCCTACCCTAACCAATGCCCTAATCTTAACCAGTACACAAACACTAACTCATGCCCCAAAACGTACGTTAAACCTTAAGCATTGTCGTACCCTATCCTGTACCCTAATCCCTCCCCATTCCCTAAACCTAACCCTAAGCGAAACCCTGAACGTGACCCTTTTCCGAGGCCTTACACTCATCGGTGTCCTTGTCTTAACCAGTACACCAACACTAACTCGTGCCCTCACACGAATGCTAACCCTTAAGCACTGTCGTACCCTAAGCTGTACCCTAATCCCTCTGCATTCCTTAACCCTAACCCTAACCCGAATCCTAACCCTGACCCTCACCCGAAGCCTTACCCTCACCCGTGCCCTAATCTTAACCAGGACACCAACACTAACTCGTGCCCTCACACGTACGCTAAACCTTAACCGTTGTCGTACGCTAAACTGTACCCTAATCCCTCCCCATTCCCTAACCCTAACCCTAACCCGAATCCTAACCCTGACACTCACCTGAAGCCTTACCCTCACCCGTGACCTAATCTTAACCAGGACACTAACACTAACACTTGCACTCACACAAACGCTAACCCTTAAGCACTGTCGTATCCTAAGCTGTACCCTAGTCCCTCTGCATTCCTTAACCCTAACCCTAACACGAATCCTAACCCTGAACCTCACCCGAAGCCTTACCCTCACCCGTGCCCTACTCTTAACCAGGACACCAACACTAACTCGTGCTCTCAAACGTACGCTAAACCTTAAGCGTTGTCGTACCCTAAATTGTACCCTAATCAATCCCCATTCCTTAACCCTAACCCTAACCCCATCCCTAAACCTGACCCACTTCCGATGCCCTACCCTAACCAATGCCCTAATCTTAACCAGTACACAAGCACTAACTAATGCCCTCAAACGTACGCTAACCCTTAACCATTGTCGTACCCTATCCTCTACCCTAATCCCTCCCCATTCCCTAACCCTAACCCTAAGCTTAACCCTGAACGTGACCCTTCTCGGAGGCCTTACCCTCATCGGTGCCATTGTCTTAACCAGTACACCAACAGTAACTCGTGCCCTCACACTTACTCTAACACTTAAGCATTGTCGTACCCTAACATGTACCCTAATCCCTCTCCATTCCCTAACCCTAACCCTAACCCAAATCTTAACCCTGACCGTCACCCGAAGCCTTACCCTCACACGTACGCTAACCCTTAATCGTTGTCGTACCCTAAACTGTACCCTAATCCCTCCCCATTCCCTAACCCTAACCCTAACCCGAATCCTAACCCTGACCCTCACCTGAAGCCTTACCCTCACCCGTGCCCTAATCTTAACCAGGACACTAACACTAACTCTTGCCCTCACACGAACGCTAACCCGTAAGCACTGTCGTACCCTAAGCTGTACCCTAATCCCTCTGCATTCCTTAACCCTAACCCTAACACGAATCCTAACCCTGACCCTCACCCGAAGCCTTACCCTCACCCGTGCCCTAATCTTAGCCAGGACACCAACACTAACTCGTGCCCTCACACGTACGCTAAACCTTAAGCGTTGTCGTACCCTAAATTGTACCCTAATCCCTCCCCATCCTTAACCCTAATCCTAACCCCATCCCTAAACCTAACCCACTTCCGATATCCTACCCTAACCAATGCCCTACTCTTAACTAGTACACAAACACTAACTCATGCCCTCAAACGTACGCTAACCCTTAAGCATTGTCGTACCCTATCCTGTACCCTAATCCCTCCCCATTCCCTAACCCTAACCCTAACCCTAACCCTTAACGTGACCCTCTTCCGAGGCCTTACCCTCACCCGTGCCCTAATCGTAAGCAGTACACTAACACTAACTTGTGACCTCACACGTACGCTAAACCTTAAGCGTTGTGGTACCCTAAACTCTGCCCTAATATCTCCCCATTCCCTAACCTTAACCCTAACCCGAATTCTATCCCTGACCCTCACCCGAAACCTTAACCTCACCCGTGCCCTAATCTTAACCAGGACACCAACACTAACTCGTGCCCTCACACGTACGCTAACACTTAATAGTTGTCGTACCCTCAACTGTACCCTAATCCCTCCCCATTCCCTAACACTAACCCTAACCCGAATCCTAACCCTGACCCTCACCCGAAGCCTTACCCTCACCCGTGCCCTAATCTTAACCAGGACACTAACACTAACACTTGCCCTCACACGAACGCTAACCCTTAAGCACTGTCGTACCCTAAGCTGTACCCTAATCCCTCTGCATTCCTTAACCCTAACCCTAGCACGAATATTAACCCTGACCCTCACCTGAAACCTTACCGTCACCCGTGCCCTAAACTTAACCAGGACACCAACACTAACTCATGCCCTCACACGAACGCTAAACCTAAAGCGTTGTCGTACCCTAAATTATACCCTAATCCCTCCCCATTCCTTAACCCTAACCCTAACCCCATCCCTAAACCTGACAGACTTCCGATGCCCTACCCTAACCAATGACCTAATCTTAACCAGTACACAAACACTAACTCATGCCCTCAAACGCACGTTAACCCTTAAGCATTGTCGTACCCTATCCTCTACCCTAAACCCTCCCCAGTCCCTAACCCTAACCCTAAGCGAAACCCTGAACGTGACCCTTTTCCGAGGCCTTACCCTCATCGGTGCCCTTGTCTTAACCAGTACACCAACACTAACTCGTGCCCTCACACTTACGCTAACCCTTAAGCATTGTCGTACCCTAACCTGTACCTTCATCCCTCTCCATTCCCTAACACTAACCCTAACCCGAATCCTAACCCTGACCCTCACCAGAAGCCTTACCCTCACCCGTGCCCTAATCTTAACCAGGAAACCAAGACTAACTCGTGCCCTCACACGTACGCTAACACTAAACCACAGCGGTACCCTAACCTGTTCCCTAATCCCTCTCCATTCCCTAACCCTAACCCTAACCTGAAACCTAACCATGACACTCACCCGAAACTTTACCCTCACCCGTGTCCTAATTTTAACCAGTACATCAACACTAACCCATGCCCTCTAACGTACGCTAACCATAAGCCATTGCCGTACCCTAACCTGTACCTTAATCAATCCCCATTCCCTAACCCTAACCCTAACCCTAACCCTTAACGTGACCCTCTTCCGAGGCCTTACCCTCACCCGTGCCCTAATCGTAAGCAGTACACTAACACTAACTAGTGACCTCACACGTACGCTAAACCTTAAGCGCTGTGGTACCCTAAACTGTGCCCTAATATCTCCCCATTCCCTAACCCTAACCCTAACCCGAATTCTATCCCTGACCCTCACCCGAAACCTTACTCTCACCCGTGCCCTATTCTTAACCAGGACACCAACACTAACTCGTGCCCTCACACGTACGCTAACCCTTAATCGTTCTCGTACCCTAAACTGTACCCTAATCCCCCCCCATTCCCTAACCCTAACCCTAACCCTTAACGTGACCCTCTTCCGAGGCCTTACCCTCACCCGTGCCCTAATCGTAAGCAGTACACTAACACTAACTAGTGACCTCACACGTACGCTAAACCTTAAGCGTTGTGGTACCCTAAACTGTGCCCTAATATCTCCCCATTCCCTAACCCTAAACCTAACCCGAATTCTATCCCTGACCCTCACCCGAAACCTTACTCTCACCCGTGCCCTAATCTTAACCAGGACACCAACACTAACTCGTGCCCTCACACGTACGCTAACCCTTATTCGTTGTCGTACCCTAAACTGTACCCTAATCCCTCCCCATTCCCTAACCCTAACCCTAACCCGAATCCTAACCCTGACCCTCACCTGAAGCCTTACCCTCACCCGTGCCCTAATCTTAACCAGGACACTAACAGTAACCCTTGACCTCACACGAACGCTAACCCTTAAGTACTGTCGAACCCTAAGCTGTACCCTAATCCCTCTGCATTCCTTAACTCTAAACCTAACACGAATCCTAACCCTGACCCTCACCCGAAGCCTTACCCTCACCCGTGCCCTAATCTTAACCAGGACACCAACACTAACTCGTGCCCTCACACGTACGCTAAACCTTAAGCGTTGTCGTTCCCTAAATTGTACCCTAATCCCTCCCCATTCCTTAACCCTAACCCTAACCCCATCCCTAAACCTGACCCACTTCCGATGCCCTACCCTAACCAATGCCCTACTCTTAACCAGTACACAAACACTAACTCATGCCCAAAAACGCACGTTAACGCTTAAGCATTGTCGTACAGTATCCTCTACCCTAATCCCTCCCCATTCCCTAACCCTAACCCTAAGCAAAACCCTGAACATGACCCTTTTCCGAGGCCTTACGCTCATCGGTGCCCTTGTCTTAACCAGTACACCAACACTAACTCGTGCCCTCACACTTACGCTAACCCTTAATCATTGTCGTACCCTAACCTGTACCCTAATCCCTCTCCATTCCCGAACCCTAACCCTAACCCGAATCCTAACCCTGACCCTCACCCGAAGCCTTACCCTCACCCGTGCCCTAATCTTAACCAGGAGACCAAGACTAACTCGTGCCCTCACATGTACGCTAACACTAAACCGCAGTGGTACCCTAACCTGTACCCTAATCCCTCTCCATTCCCTAACCCTAACCCTAACCTGAAACCTAACCATGACACTCACCCTAAACTTTACCCTCACCCCTGTCCTAATTTTAACCAGTACATCAACACTAACACATGCCCTCTAACGTACGCTAACCCTAAGCCATTGCCGTACCCTAACCTTTACACTAATCAATCCCCATTCCCTAACCCAAACCCAAACCCTAACCCTTAACGTGACCCTCTTCCGAGACCTTAGCCTCACCCGTGCCCTAATCGTAAGCAGTACAATAACACTAACTAGTGACCTCACACGTACGCTAAACCTTAAGCGCTGTGGTACCCTAAACTGTGCCCTAATATCTCCCCATTCCCTAACCCTAACCCTAACCCGAATTCTATCCCTGACCCTCACCCGAAACCTTACTCTCACCCGTGCCCTAATCTTAACCAGGACACCAACACTAACTCGTGCCCTCACACGTACGCTAACCCTTAATCGTTGTCGTACCCTAAACTGTACCCTAATCCCCCCCCATTCCCTAACCCTAACCCTAACCCTTAACGTGACCCTCTTCCGAGGCCTTACCCTCACCCGTGCCCTAATCGTAAGCAGTACACTAACACTAACTAGTGACCTCACACGTACGCTAAACCTTAAGCGTTGTGGTACCCTAAACTGTGCCCTAATATCTCCCCATTCCCTAACCCTAACCCTAACCCGAATTCTATCCCTGACCCTCACCCGAAACCTTACTCTCACCCGTGCCCTAATCTTAACCAGGACACCAACACTATCTCGTGCCCTCACACGTACGCTAACCCTTATTCGTTGTCGTACCCTAAACTGTACCCTAATCCCTCCCCATTCCCTAACACTAACCCTAACCCGAATCCTAACCCTGACCCTCACCTGAAGCCTTACCCTCACCCGTGCCCTAATCTTAACCTGGACACTAACACTAACCCTTGACCTCACACGAACAGTAACCCTTAAGTACTGTCGAACCCTAAGCTGTACCCTAATCCCTCTGCATTCCTTAACCCTAAACCTAACACGAATCCTAACCCTGACCCTCACCCGAAGCCTTACCCTCACCCGTGCCCTAATCTTAACCACGACACCAACACTAACTCGTGCCCTCACACGTACGCTAAACCTTAAGCGTTGTCGTACCCTAAATTGTACCCTAATCCCTCCCCATTCCTTAACCCTAACCCTAACCCCATCCCTAAACCTGACCCACTTCCGATGCCCTACCCTAACCAATGCCCTAATCTTAACCAGTACACAAACACTAACTCATGCCCAAAAACGTACGTTAACGCTTAAGCATTGTCGGACACTATCCTCTACCCTAATCCCTCCCCATTCCCTAACCCTAACCCTAAGCGAAACCCTGAACCTGACCCTTTTCCGAGGCCTTACACTCATCGGTGCCCTTGTCTTAACCAGTACACCAACACTAACTCATGCCCTCACACTTACGCTAACCCTTAATCATTGTCGTACCCTAACCTGTACCCTAATCCCTCTCCATTCCCGAACACTAACCCTAACCCGAATCCTAACCCTGACCCTCACCCGAAGCCTTACCCTCACCCGTGCCCTAATCTTAACCAGGACACCAAGACTAACTCGTGCCCTCACATGTACGCTAACACTAAACCGCAGCTGTACCCTAACCTGTACCCTAATCCCTCTCCATTCCCTAACCCTAACCCTAACCTGAAACCTAACCATGACACTCACCCTAAACTTTACCCTCACCCCTGTCCTAATTTTAACCAGTACATCAACACTAACCCATGCCCTCTAACGTACGCTAACCCTAAGCCATTGCCGTACCCTAACCTGTACCCTAATCAATCCCCATTCCCTAACCCTAACCCAAACCCTAACCCTTAACGTGACCCTCTTCCGAGGCCTTACCCTCACCCGTGCCCTAATCGTAAGCAGTACAATAACACTAACTAGTGACCTCACACGTACGCTAAACCTTAAGCGTTGTGGTACCCTAAACTGTGCCCTAATATCTCCCCATTCCCTAACCCTAACCCTAACCCGAATTCTATCCCTGACCCTCACCCGTGCCCCAATCTTAACCAGGACACCAACACTAACTCGTGCCCTGACACGTACGCCCACCTTTAATCGTTGTCGTACCCTAAACTGTACCCTAATCCCTCCCCATTCCCTAACCCTAACCCTAACCCGAATCCTAACCCTGACCCACACCTGAAGCCTTAACCTCACCCGTGCCCTAAACTTAACCAGGACACTAACACTAACCCTTGCCCTCACACGAACGCTAACCCTTAAACACTGTCGTACCCTAAGCTGTACCCTAATCCCTCTGCATTCCTTAACCCTAACCCTAACCCGAATCCTAACCCTGACCCTCACCCGAAACCTTACCGTCACCCGTGCCCTAATCTTAACCAGGACACCAACACTAACTCATGCCCTCACACGAACGCTAAACCTTAAGCGTTGTCGTACCCTAAATTATACCCTAATCCCTCCCCATTCCTTAACCCTAACCCTAACCCCATCCCTAAACCTGACCCACTTCCGATGGCCTACCCTAACCAATGACCTAATCTTAACCAGTACACAAACACTAACTCATGCCCTCAAACGTACGTTAACCCTTAAGCATTGTCGTACCCTATCCTCTACCCTAATCCCTCCCCATTCCCTAACCCTAACCCTAAGCGAAACCCTGAACGTGACCCTTTTCGAGGCCTTACCCTCATCGGTGCCCTTGTCTTAACCAGTACACCAACACTAACTTGTGCCCTCACACGTACGCTAACCCTTAATCGTTGTCGTACCCTAAACTGTACCCTAATCCCCCCCCATTCCCTAACCCCAACCCTAACCCTTAACGTGACCCTCTTCCGAGGCCTTACCCTCACCCGTGCCCTAATCGTTAGCAGTACACTAACACTAACTAGTGACCTCACACGTACGCTAAACCTTAAGCGTTGTGGTACCCTAAACTGTGCCCTAATATCTCCCCATTCCCTAACCCTAAACCTAACCCGAATTCTATCCCTGACCCTCACCCGAAACCTTACTCTCACCCGTGCCCTAATCTTAACCAGGACACCAACACTATCTCGTGCCCTCACACGTACGCTAACCCTTATTCGTTGTCGTACCCTAAACTGTACCCTAATCCCTCCCCATTCCCTAACCCTAACCCTAACCCGAATCCTAACCCTGACCCTCACCTGAAGCCTTACCCTCACCCGTGCCCTAATCTTAACCTGGACACTAACACTAACCCTTGACCTCACACGAACGCTAACCCTTAAGTACTGTCGAACCCTAAGCTGTACCCTAATCCCTCTGCATTCCTTAACCCTAAACCTAACACGAATCCTAACCCTGACCCTCACCCGAAGCCTTACCCTCACCCGTGCCCTAATCTTAACCACGACACCAACACTAACTCGTGCCCTCACACGTACACTAAACCTTAAGCGTTGTCGTACCCTAAATTGTACCCTAATCCCTCCCCATTCCTTAACCCTAACCCTAACCCCATCCCTAAACCTGACCCACTTCCGATGCCCTACCCTAACCAATGCCCTACTCTTAACCAGTACACAAACACAAACTCATGCCCAAAAACGTACGTTAACGCTTAAGCATTGTCGTACAGTATCCTCTACCCTAATCCCTCCCCATTCCCTAACCCTAACCCTAAGCAAAACCCTGAACCTGACCCTTGTCCGAGGCCTTACGCTCATCGGTGCCCTTGTCTTAACCAGTACACCAACACTAACTCGTGCCCTCACACTTACGCTAACCCTTAATCATTGTCGTACCCTAACCTGTACCCTAATCCCTCTCCATTCCCGAACCCTAACCCTAACCCGAATACTAACCCTGACCCTCACCCGAAGCCTTACCCTCACCCGTGCCGTAATCTTAACCAGGAGACCAAGACTAACTTGTGCCCTCACATGTACGCTAACACTAAACCGCAGCGGTACCCTAACCTGTACCCTAATCCCTCTCCATTCCCTAACCCTAACCCTAACCTGAAACCTAACCATGACACTCACCCTAAACTTTACCCTCACCCCTGTCCTAATTTTAACCAGTACATCAACACTAACCCATGCCCTCTAACGTACGCTAACCCTAAGCCATTGCCGTACCCTAACCTGTACCCTAATCAATCCACATTCCCTAACCCTAACCCTAACCCTAAACCTTAACGTGACCCTCTTCCGAGGCCTTACCCTCACCCGTGCCCTAATCGTAAGCAGTACACTAACATTAACTAGTGACCTCACACGTACGCTAAACCTTAAGCGTTGTGGTACCCTAAACTGTCCCCTAATATCTCCCCATTCCCTAACCCTAAAACCAACCCGAATTCTATCCCTGACCCTCAACCGAAACCTTACTCTCACCCGTGCCCTAATCTTAACCAGGACACCAACACTAACTCGTGCCCTCTCACGTACGCTAACCCTTAATCGTTGTCGTACCCTAAACTGTACCCTAATCCCTCCCCATTCCCTAACCCTAACCCTAACCCGAATCCTAACCCTGACCCTCACCTGAAGCCTTACCCTCACCCGTGCCCTAATCTTAACCAGAACACTAACACTAACCCTTGCCCTCACACAAACGCTAACCCTTAAGCACTCTCGTACTCTAAGCTGTACCCTAATCCCTCTGCATTCCTTAAACCTAACCCTAACACGAATCCTAACCCTGACCCTCACCCGAAGCCTTACCCTCACCCGTGCCCTAATCTTAACCAGGACACCAACACTAACTCGTGCCCTCACACGTACGTTAAACCTTAAGCATTGTCGTACCCTAAATTGTACCCTAATCCCTCCCCATTCCTTAACCCTAATCCTAACCCCATCCCTAAACCTAACCCACTTCCGATGTCCTACCCTAACCAATGCCCTAATCTTAACCAGTACACAAACACTAACTCATGCCCTCAAACGTACGCTAACCCTCAAGCATTGTCGTACCCTATCCTGTACCCTAATCCCTCCCCATTCCCTAACCCTAACCCTAACCCGAATCCTAACCCTGACCCTCACCCGAAGCCTTACCCTCACCCGTGCCCTAATCTTAACCAGGACACCAAGACTAACTCGTGCCCTCACACGTACGCTAACACTAAACCGCAGCGGTACCCTAACCTGTACCCTAATCTCTCTCCATTCCCTAACCCTAACCCTAACCTGAAACCTAACCATGACACTCACCCGAAACTTTACCCTCACCCGTGTCCTAATTTTAACCAGTACATCAACACTAACCCATGCCCTCTAACGTACGCTAACCCTAAGCCATTGCCGTACCCTAACCTGTACACTAATCAATCCCCATTCCCTAACCCTAACCCTAACCCTAACCCTTAACGTGACCCTCTTCCGAGGCCTTACCCTCACCCGTGTCCTAATCGTAAGCAGTACACTAACACTAACAAGTGACCTCACACGTACGCTATACCTTAAGCTCTGTGGTACCCTAAACTGTTCCCTAATATCTCCCCATTCCCTAACCTTAAACCTAACCCGAATCCTAACCCTGACCCTCACCTGAAGCCTTACCCTCACCCGTGCCCTAATCTTAACCAGGACACTAACACTAACCCTTGCCCTCACACGAACGCTAACCCTAAAGCACTGTCGTACCCTAAGCTGTAGCCTAATCCCTCTGCATTCCTTAACCCTAACCCTAACCCGAATCCTGACCCTGACCCTCACCCGAAGCCTTACCCTCACCCGTGCCCTAATCTTAACCAGGACACCAAGACTAACTCGTGCCCTCACATGTACGCTAACACTAAACCGCAGCGGTGCCCTAACCTGTACCCTAATCCCTCTCCATTCCCTAACCCTAACCCTAACCTGAAACCTAACCATGACACTCACCCTAAACTTTACCCTCACCCCTGTCCTAATTTTAACCAGGACATCAACACTAACCCATGCCTTCTAACGTACGCTAACCCTAAGCCATTGCCGTACCCTAACCTGTACCCTAATCAATCCCCATTCCCTAACCCTAACCCAAACCCTAACCCTTAACGTGAACCTCTTCCGAGGCCTTACCCTCAGCCGTGCCCTAATCGTAAGCAGTACAATAACACTAACTAGTGACCTCACACGTACGCTAAACCTTAAGCGTTGTGGTACCCTAAACTGTGCCCTAATATCTCCCCATTCCCTAACCCTAACCCTAACCCGAATTCTATTCCTGACCCTCACCCGGGCCCTAATCTTAACCAGGACACCAACACTAACTCGTGCCCTGACACGTACGCCCACCCTTAATCGTTGTCGTACCCTAAACTGTACCCTAATCCCTCCCCATTCCCTAACCCTAACCCTAACCCGAATCCTAACCCTGACCCACAGCTGAAGCCTTACCCTCACCCGTGCCCTAATCTTAACCAGGACACTAACACTAAACCTTGCCCTCACACGAACGCTAACCCTTAAGCACTGTCGTACCCTAAGCTGTACCCTAATCCCTCTGCATTCCTTAACCCTAACCCTAACCCGAATCCTAACCCTGACCCTCACCCGAAACCTTACCGTCACCCGTGCCCTAATCTTAACCAGGACACCAACACTAACTCATGCCCTCACACGAACGCTAAACCTTAAGCGTTGTCGTACCCTAAATTATACCCTAATCCCTCCCCATTCATTAACCCTAACCATAACCCCATCCCTAAACCTGACAGACTTCCGATGCCCTAACCTAACCAATGACCTAATCTTAACCAGTACACAAACACTAACTCATGCCCTCAAACGTACGTTAACCCTTAAGCATTGTCGTACCCTATCCTCTACCCTAATCCTTCCCCAGTCCCTAACCCTAACCCTAAGCGAAACCCTGAACGTGACCCTTTTCCGAGGCCTTATCCTCATCGGTGCCCTTGTCTTAACCAGTACACCAACACTAACTCGTGCCCTCACACTTACGCTAACCCTTAAGCATTGTCGTACCCTAACCTGTACCCTCATCCCTCTCCATTCCCTAACACTAACCATAACCCGAATCCTAACCCTGACCCTCACCAGAAGCCTTACCCTCACCCGTGCCCTAATCTTAACCAGGACACCAAGACTAACTCGTGCCCTCACACGTACGCTAACACTAAACCACAGCGGTACCCTAACCTGTACCCTAATCCCTCTCCATTCCCTAACCCTAACCCTAACCTGAAACCTAACCATGACACTCACCCGAAACTTTACCCTCACCCGTGTCCTAATTTTAACCAGTACATCAACACTAACCCATGCCCTCTAACGTACGCTAACCCTAAGCCATTGCCGTACCCTAACCTGTACCTTAATCAATCCCCATTCCCTAACCCTAACCCTAACCCTAACCCTTAACGTGACCCTCTTCCGAGGTCTTACCGTCACCCGTGCCCTAATCGTAAGCAGTACACTAACACTAACTAGTGACCTCACATGTACGCTAAACCTTAAGCGCTGTGGTACCCTAAACTGTGCCCTAATATCTCCCCATTCCCTAACCCTAACCCTAACCCGAATTCTATCCCTGACCCTCACCCGAAACCTTACTCTCACCCGTGCCCTAATCTTAACCAGGACACCAACACTAATTCGTGCCCTCACACGTACGCTAACCCTTAATCGTTGTCCTACCCTAAACTGTACCCTAATCCCTCCCCATTCCCTAACCCTAACCCTAACCCTTAACGTGACCCTCTTCCGAGGCCTTACCCTCACCCGTGCCCTAATCGTAAGCAGTACACTAACACTAACTAGTGACCTCACACGTACGCTAAACCTTAAGCGTTGTGGTACCCTAAACTGGGCCCTAATATCTCCCCATTCCCTAACCCTAAACCTAACCCGAATTCTATCCCTGACCCTCACCCGAAACCTTACTCTCACCCGTGCCCTAATCTTAACCAGGACACCAACACTAACTCGTGCCCTCACACGTACGCTAACCCTTATTCGTTGTCGTACCCTAAACTGTACCCTAATCCCTCCCCATTCCCTAACCCTAACCCTAACCCGAATCCTAACCCTGAACCTCACCTGAAGCCTTACCCTCACCCGTGCCGTAATCTTAACCAGGACACTAACACTAAACCTTGCCCTCACTCGAACGCTAACCGTTAAGCACTGTCGTACCCTAAGCTGTACCCTAATCCCTCTGCATTCCTTAACCCTAACCCTAACACGAATTCTAACCCTGACCCTCACCCGAAGCCTTACCCTCACCCGTGCCCTAATCTTAACCAGGACACCAACACTAACTCGTGCCCTCACACGTACGCTAAACCTTAAGGGTTGTCGTACCCTAAATTGTGCCCTAATCCCTCCCCATTCCTTAACCCTAACCCTAACCCCATCCCTAAACCTGACCCACTTCCGATGCCCTACCCTAACCAATGCCCTAATCTTAACCAGTACACAAACACTAACTCATGCCCAAAAAAGGACGATAACCCTTAAGCATTGTCGTACCCTATCCTGTACCCTAATCCCTCCCCATTCCCTAACCCTAACCCTAAGCGAAACCCTGAACGTGACCCTTTTCCGAGGCCTTACCCTCATCGGTGCCATTGTCTTAACCAGTAAACCAACAGTAACTCGTGCCCTCACACTTACGCTAACCCTTAAGCATTGTCGTACCCTAACATGTACCCTAATCCCTCTCCATTCCCTAACCCTAACCCTAACCCAAATCCTAACCCTGACCCTCACCCGAAGCCTTAACCTCACCCGTGCCCTAATCTTAACCAGGACACCAAGACTAACTCGTGCCCTCACACGTACGCTAACACTAAACCGCAGGGGTACCCTAACCTGTACCCTAATCCCTCTCCATTCCCTAACCCTAACCCTAACCTGAAACCTAACGATAACACTCACCCGAAACTTTACCATCACCCCTGTCCTAATTTTAACCAGTACATCAACACTAACCCATGACCTCTAACGTACGCTAACCCTAAGCCATTGCCGTACCCTAACCTGTACCCTAATCAATCCCCATTCCCTAACCCTAACCCTAACCCTTAACATGACCCCCTTCCGAGGCCTTACCCTCACCCGTGCCCTAATCGTAAGCAGTACACTAACACTAACTAGTGACCTCACACGTACGCTAAACCTTAAGCGTTGTGGTACCCTAAACTGTGCCCTAATATCTCCCCATTCCCTAACCCTATCCCTAACCCGAATTCTATCCCTGACCCTCACCCGAAACCTTACCCTCACCCGTGCCCTAATCTTAACCAGGACACCAACACTAACTCGTGCCCTGACACGTACGCCCACCCTTATTCGTTGTCGTACCCTAAACTGTACCCTAATCCCTCCCCATTCCCTAACCCTAACCCTAACCCGAATCCTAACCCTGACCCACACCTGAAGCCTTACCCTCACCCGTGCCCTAATCTTAACCAGGACACTAACACTAACCCTTGCCCTCACACGAACGCTAATCCTTAAGCACTGTCGTACCCTAAGCTGTACCCTAATCCCTCTGCATTCCTTAACCCTAACCCTAACCCGAATCCTAACCCTAACCCTCACCCGAAGCCTTACCCTCACCCGTGCCCTATTCTTAACCAGGACACCAACACTAACTCATGCCCTCACACGAACGCTAAACCTTAAGCGTTGTCGTACCCTAAATTATACCCTAATCCCTCCCCATTCCTTAACACTAACCCTAACCCCATCCCTAAACCTGACACACGTCCCATGCCCTACCCTAACCAATGACCTAATCTTAACCAGTACACAAACACTAACTCATGCCCTCAAACGTACGTTAAGCCTTAAGTATTGTCGTACCCTATCCTCTACCCTAATCCCTCCCCATTCCCTAACCCTAACCCTAAGCGAAACCCTGAACGGGACCCTTTTCCGAGGCCTTACCCTCATCGGTGCCCTTGTCTTAACCAGTACAACAACACTAACTCGTGCCCTCACACTTACGCTAACCCTTAAGCATTGTCGTACCCTAACCTTACCCTCATCCCTCTGCATTCCCTAACCGTAACCCTAACCCGAATCCTAACCCTGACCCTCACCAGAAGCCTTACCCTCACCCGTGCCCTAATCTTAACCAGGACACCAAGACTAACTCGTGCCCTCACACGTACGCTAATACTAAACCGCAGCTGCACCCTAACCTGTACCCTATTCCCTCTCCATTCCCTAACCCTAACCCTAACCTGAAAGCTAACCATGACAGTCACCCGAAACTTTACCCTCACCCCTGTCCTAATTTTAACCAGTACATCAACACTAACCCATGCCCTCTAACGTACGCTAACCCTAAGCCATTGCCGTACCCTAACCTGTACCCTAATCAATCCCCATTCACTAACCCTAACCATAACCCTAATCCTTAACGTGACCCTCTTCCGAGGCCTTACCCTCACCCGTGCCCTAATCGTAAGCAGTACACTAACACTAACTAGTGACCTCACACGTACGCTAAACCTTAAGCGCTGTGGTTCCCTAAACTGTGCCCTAATATCTCCCCATTCCCTAACCCTAACCCTAACCCGAATTCTATCCCTGACCCTCACCCGAAACCTTACTCTCACCCGTGCCCTAATCTTAACCAGGACACCAACACTAACTCGTGCCCTCACACATACGCCAACCCTTAATCGTTGTCGTAACCTAAACTGTACCATAATCCCTCCCCATTCCCTAACCCTAACCCTAACCCCAATCCTAACCCTGACCCTCACCTGAAGCCTTACACTCACCCGTGCCGTAATCTTAACCAGAACACTAACACTAACCCTTGCCCTCACACGAACGCTAACCCTTAAGCACTGTCGTACCCTAAGCTGTACCCTAATCCCTCTGCATTCCTTAACCCTAACCCTAACACGAATCCTAACCCTGACCCTCACCCGAAGCCTTACCCTCACCCGTGCCCTAATCTTAACCAGGACACCAACACTAACTCGTGCCCTCACACGTACGCTAAACCTTAAGCGTTGTCGTACCCTAAATTGTACCCTAATCCCTCCCCATTCCTTAACCCTAATCCTAACCCCATCCCTAAACCTAACCCACTTCCGATGTCCTACCCTTACCAATGCCCTAATTTTAACCAGTACACAAACACTAACTCATGCCCTCAAACGTACGCTAACCCTTAAGCATTGTCGTACCCTATCCTGTACCCTAATCCCTCCCCATTCCCTAACCCTAACCATAAGCTTAACCCTGAACGTGACCCTTTTCCGAGGCCTTACCCTCATCGGTGCCCTTGTCTTAACCAGTACACCAACAGTAACTTGTGCCCTCACACTTACGCTAACCCTTAAGCATTGTCGTACCCTAACCTGTACCCTAATCCCTCTCCAATCCCGAACCCTAACCCTAACCCGAATCCTAACCCTGACCCTCACCCGAAGCCTTACCCTCACCCGTGCCCTAATCTTAACCAGGACACCAAGACTAACTCGTGCCCTCACACGTACGCTAACACTAAACCGCAGCGGTACCCTAACCTGTACCCTAATCCCTCTCCATTCCCTAACCCTAACCCTAACCTGAAACCTAACCATGACACTCACCCGAAACTTTACCCTCACCCCTGTCCTAATTTTAACCAGTACATCAACACTAACCCATGCCCTCTAACGTACGCTAACCCTAAGCCATTGCCGTACCCTAATCTGTACCCTAATCAATCGCCATTCCCTAACCCTAACCCAACCCTAACCCTTAACGTGACCCTATTCCGAGGCCTTACCCTCACCCGTGCCCTAATCGTAAGCAGTACACGAACACTAACTAGTGACCCCACACGTACGCTAAACCTTAAGCGTTGTGGTACCCTAAACTGTCCCCTAATATCTCCCCATTCCCTAACCCTAAACCTAACCCGAATTCTATCCCTGACCCTCTCCCGAAACCTTACTCTCACCCGTGCCCTAATCTTTACCAGGACACCAACACTAACTCGTGCCCTCACACGTACGCTAACCCTTAATCGTTGTCGTACCCTAAACTGTACCCTAATCCCTCCCCATTCCCTAACCCTAACCCTAACCCGAATCCTAACCCTGACCCTCACCTGAAACCTTACCCTCACTCGTACCCTAATCTTAACCAGGACACTAACACTAACCCTTGCCCTCACACGAACGCTAACCCTTAAGCACTGTCGTACCCTAAGCTGTACCCTAATCCCTCTGCATTCCTTAACCCTAACCCTAACACGAATCCTAACCCTGACCCTCAACCGAAGCCTTACCCTCACCCGTGCCCTAATCTTAACCAGGACACCAACACTAACTCGCGCCCTCACACGTACGCTAAACCTTAAGCGTTGTCGTACCCTAAATTGTACCCTAATCCCTCCCCATTCCTTAACCCTAAACCTAACCCCATCCCTAAACCTAACCCACTTCTGATGTCCTACCCTAACCAATGCCCTAATCTTAACCAGTACACAAACACTAACTCATGCCCTCAAACGTACGTTAACCCTTAAGCATTGTCGTACCCTATCCTCTACCCTAATCCCTCCCCATTCCCTAACCCTAACCCTAAGCGAAACCCTGAACGTGACCCTTTTCCGAGGCCTTACCCTCATCGGTGCCCTTGTCTTAACCAGTACACCAACACTAACTCATGCCCTCACACTTACGCTAACCCTTAAGCCTTGTCATACCCTATCCTCTACCCTAATCCCTCCCCATTCCCTAACCCTAACCCTAACCCTAACCCTTAACGTGACCCTCTTCCGAGGCCTTACCCTCACCCGTGCCCTAATCGTAAGCAGTACGCTAACACTAACTAGTGACTTCACACGTACGCTAAACCTTAAGCGTTCTGGTACCCTAAACTGTGCCCTAATATCTCCCCATTCCCTAACCCTAACCCTAACCCGAATTCTATCCCTGACCCTCACCCGAAACCTTACCCTCACCCGTTCCCTAATCTTAACCAGGACACCAACACTAACTCGTGCCCTCACACGTACGCCAACCCTTAATCGTTGTCGTAATCTAAACTGTACCCTAATCCCTCCCCATTCCCTAACCCTAACCCTAACCTGTACCCTAATCCCTCTCCATTCCCTAACCCTAACCCTAACCTGAAACCTAACCATGACACTCACCCGAAACTTTACCTCACCCCTGTCCTAATTTTAACCAGTACATCAACACTAACCCATGCCCTCTAACGTACGCTAACCCTAAGCCATTGCCGTACCCTAACCTGTACCCTAATCAATCCCCATTCCCTAACCCTAACCCTAACCCTAACCCTTAACGTGACCCTCTTCCGAGGCCTTACCCTCACCCGTGCCCTAATCGTAAGCAGTACACTAACACTAACTAGTGACCTCACACGTACGCTAAACCTTAAGCGTTGCTGTACCCTAAACTGTACCCTAATCCCTCCCCATTCCCTGACCCTAACCCTATCCCGAATCCTAACCCTGACCCTCACCTGAAGCCTTACCCTCACTCGTGCCCTAATCTTAACCAGGACACTAACACTAACCCTTGCCCTCACACGAACGCTAACCCTTAAGCACTGTCGTACCCTAATCTGTACCCTAATCCCTCTGCATTCCTTAACCCTAACCCTAACACGAATCCTAACCCTGACCCTCACCCGAAGCCTTACCCTCACCCGTGCCCTAATCTTAACCAGGACACCAACACTAAATCGTGCCCTCACACGTACGCTAAACCTTAAGCGTTGTCGTACCCTAAATTGTACCCTAATCCCTCCCCATTCCTTAACCCTAATCCTAACCCCATCCCTAAACCTAACCCACTTCCGATGTCCTACCCTAACCTATGCCCTAATCTTAACCAGTACACAAACACTAACTCATGCCCTCAAACGTACGCTAACCCTTAAGCATTGTCGTACCCTATCCTGTACCCTAATCCCTCCCCATTCCCTAACCCTAACCCTAACCCGAATCCTAAACCTGACCCTCAACCGAAGCCTTACCCTCACCCGTGCCCTAATCTTAACCAGGACACCAAGACTAACTCGTGCCCTCACACGTACGCTAACACTAAACCGCAGCGGTACCCTAACCTGTACCCTAATCCCTCTCCATTCCCTAACCCTAACCCTAACCTGAAACCTAACCATGACACTCACCCGAAACTTTACCCTCACCCGTGTCCTAATTTTAACCAGTACATCAACACTAATCCATGCGCTCTAACGTACGCTAACCCTAAGCCATTGCCGTACCCTAACCTGTACCCTAATCAATCCCCATTCCCTAACCCTAAGCCTAACCCTAACCCTAACCATTAACGTGACCCTCTTCCGAGGCCTTACCCTCACCCGTGCCCTAATCGTAAGCAGTACACTAACACTAACTAGTGACCTCACACGTACGCTAAACCTTAAGCGCTGTGGTACCCTAAACTGTGCCCTAATATCTCCCCATTTCCTAACCCTAACCCTAACACGAATCCTAACCCTGACCCTCACCCGAAGCCTTACCCTAACCCGTGCCCTAATCTTAACCAGGACACCAACACTAACTCGTGCCCTCACATGTACGCTAAACCTTAAGCGTTGTCGTACCCTAAATTGTACCCTAATCCCTCCCCATTCCTTAACCCTAATCCTAACCCCATCCCTAAACCTAACCCACTTCCGATGTCCTACCCTAACCAATGCCCTAATCTTAACCAGTACACAAACACTAACTCATGCCCTCACACGAACGTTAAACGTTAAGCGTTGTCGTACCCTAAATTATACCCTAATCCCTCCCCATTCCTTAACCCTAACCCTAACCCCATCCCTAAACCTGACCCACTTCCGATGCCCTACCCTAACCAATGACGTAATCTTAACCAGTACACAAACACTAACTCATGCCCTCAAACGTACGTTAACCCTTAAGCATTGTCGTACACTATCCTCTACCCTAATCCCTCCCCATTCCCTAACCCTAACCCTAAGCGAAACCCTGAACGTGACCCTTTTCCGAGGCCTACCCTCATCGGTGCCCTTGTCTTAACCAGTACACCAACACTAACTCGTGCCCTCACACTTACGCTAACCCTTAAGCATTGTCGTACCCTAACCTGTACCCTCATCCCTCTCCATTCCCTAACGCTAACCCTAACCCGAATCCTAACCCTGACCCTCACAAGAAGCCTTACCCTCACCCGTGCCCTAATCTTAACCAGGACACCAAGACTAACTCGTGCCCTCACACGTACGCTAACACTAAACCGCAGCGGTACCCTAACCTGTACCCTAATCCCTCTCCATTCCCTAACCCTAACCCTAACCTGAAAGCTAACCATGACACTCACCCGAAACTTTACCCTCAACCCTGTCCTAATTTTAACCAGTACATCAACACTAACCCCTGCCCTCTAACGTACACTAACCCTAAGCCATTGCCGTACCCTAACCTGTACCCTAATCAATCCCCATTTCCTAACCATAACCCTAACCCTAACCCTTAACGTGACCCTATTCCAAGGCCTTACCCTCACCCGTGCCCTAATCGTAAGCAGTACACTAAAACTAACTAGTGACCTCACACGTACGCTAAACCTTAAGCGTTGTGGTACCCTAAACTGTGCCCTAATATCTCCCCATTCCCTAACCCTAACCCTAACCCGAATTCTATCCCTGACCCTCACCCGAAACCTTAACCTCACCCGTGCCCTAATCTTAACCAGGACACCAACACTAACTCGTGCCCTCACACGTACGCCAACCCTTAATCGTTGTCGTAACCTAAACTGTACCCTAATCCCTCCCCATTCCCTAACCCTAAACCTAACCCGAATCCTAACCCTGACCCTCACCTGAAGCCTTACCCTCACCCGTGCCCTAATCTTAACCAGGATACTAACACTAACCCTTGTCCTCACACGTACGCTAACCCTTAAGCACTGTCGTACCCTAAGCTGTACCCTAATCCCTCTGCATTCCTTAACCCTAACCCTAACACGAATCCTAACCCTGACCCTCACCCGAAGCCTTACCCTCACCCGTGCCCTAATCTTAACCAGGACACCAACACTAACTCGTGCCCTCACACATACGCTAAACCTTAAGCGTTGTCGTTCCCTAAATTGTACCCTAATCCCTCCCCAATCCTTAACCCTAATCCTAACCCCATCCCTATACCTAACCCACTTCCGATGTCCTACCCTAACCAATGCATTAATCTTAACCAATAAACAAACACTAATTCATGCCCTCAAACGTACGCTAACCCTTAAGCATTGTCGTACCCTATCGTTTACCCTAATCCCTCCCCATTCCCTAACCCTAACCCTAAGCTTAACCCTGAACGTGACCCTTTTCCGAGGCTTTACCCTCATCGGTGCCCTTGTCTTAAACAGTACACCAACAGTAACTCGTGCCCTCACACTTACGCTAAACCTTAATCATTGTCGTACCCTAACATGTACCCTAATCTCTCTCCATTCCCTAACCCTAACCCTAACCCGAATCCTAACCCTGACCCTCACCCGAAGCCTTAACCTCACCCGTGCCCTAATCTTAACCAGGACACCAAGACTAACTTGTGCCCTCACACGTACGCTAACACTAAACCGCAGCGGTACCCTAACCTGTACCCTAATCCCTCTCCATTCCCTAACCCTAACCCTAACCTGAAACCTAACCATGACACTCACCCGAAACTTTACTCTCACCCCTGTCCTAATTTTAACCAGTACATCAACACTAACCCATGCCCTCTAACGTACGCTAACCCTAAGCCATTGCCGTACCCTAACCTGTACCCTAATCAATCCCCATTCCCTAACCCTAACCCTAACCCTAACCCTTAACGTGACCCTCTTCCGAGGCCTTACCCTCACCCGTGCCCTAATCGTAAGCAGTACACTAACACTAACTAGTGACCTCACACGTACGCTAAACCTTAAGCGTTGTGGTACCCTAAACTGTGCCCTAATATCTCCCCATTCCCTAACCCTAAACCTAACCCGAATTCTATCACTGACCCTCACCCGAAACATTACTCTCACCCGTGCCCTAATCTTAACCAGGACACCAACAATAACTCGTGCCCTCACACGTACGCTAACCCTTAATCGTTGTCGTACCCTAAACTGTACCCTAATCCCTCCCCATTCCCTAACCCTAACCCTACCCCGAATCCTAACCCTGACCCTCACCAGAAGCCTTAACCTCACTCGTTCCCTAATCTTAACCAGGACACTAACACTAACCCATGCCCTCACATGAACGCTAACCCTTAAGCACTGTCGTACCCTAAGCTGTACCCTAATCCCTCTGCATTCCTTAACCCTAACCCTAACACGAATCCTAACCCTGACCCTCACCCGAAGCCTTGCCCTCACCCGTGCCCTAATCTTAACCAGGACACCAACACTAACTCGTGCCCTCACACGTACGCTAAACCTTAAGCGTTGTCGTACCCTAAATTGTAACCTAATCCCTCCCCATTCCTTAACCCTAATCTTAACCCCATCCCTAAACCTAACCCACTTCCGTTGTCCTACCCTAACCAATGCCCTAATCTTAACGAGTACACAAACACTAACTCATGCCCTCAAACGTACGCTAACCCTTAAGCATTGTCGTACCCTATCGTGTACCCTAATCCCTCCCCATTCCCTAACCCTAACCCTAAGCTTAACCCTGAACGTGACCCTTTTCCGAGGCTTTACCCTCATCGGTGCCCTTGTCTTAACCAGTACACCAACACTAACTCGTGCCCTCACACGTACGCTAAACCTTAAGCGTTGTCGTACCCTAAATTGTACCCTAATCCCTCCCCATTCCTTAACCCTAATCCTAAACCCATCCCTAAACCTAACCCACTTCCGATGTCCTACCCTAACCAATGCCCTAATCTTAACCAGTACACAAACACTAACTCATGCCCTCAAACGTACGCTAACCCTTAAGCATTGTCGTACCCTATCCTGTACCCTAATATCTCCCCATTCCCTAACCCTAACCCTAACCCGAATCCTAACCCTGACCCTCACCCGAAGCCTTACCCTCACCCGTGCCCTAAACTTAACCAGGACACCAAGACTAACTCGTGCCCTCACACGTACGCTAACACTAAACCGCAGTGGTACCCTAACCTGTACCCTAATCCCTCTCCATTCCCTAACCCTAACCCTAACCTGAAACCTAACCATGACACTCACCCGAAACTTTACCCTCACCCCTGTCCTAATTTTAACCAGTACATCAACACTAACCCATGCCCTCTAACGTACGCTAACCCTAAGCCATTGCCGTACCCTAACCTGTACCCTGATCAATCCCCATTCCCTAACACTAACCCAAACCCTAACCCTTAACGTGACCCTCTTCCGAGGCCTTACCCTCACCCGTGCCCTAATCGTAAGCAGTACACTAAAACTAACTAGTGACCTCACACGTACGCTAAACCTTAAGCGTTGTGGTACCCTAAACTGTGCCCTAATATCTCCCCATTCCCTAACCCTAACACTAACCCGAATTCTATCCCTGACCCTCACCCGTGCCCTAATCTTAACCAGGACACCAACACTACCTCGTGCCCTGACACGTACGCCCACCCTTAATCGTTGTCATACCCTAAACTGTACCCTAATCCCTGCCCATTCCCTAACCCTAACCCTAACCCGAATCCTAACCCTGACCCACACCTGAAGCCTTACCCTCACCCGTGCCCTAATCTTAACCAGGACACTAACACTAACCCTTGCCCTCACACGAACGCTAACCCATAAGCACTGTCGTACACTAAGCTGTACCCTAATCCCTCTGCATTCCTTAACCCTAACCCTAACCCGAATCCTAACACTGACCCTCACCCGAAGCCTTACCCTCACCCGTGCCCTAATCTTAACCAGGACACGAACACTAAATCGTGCCCTCACACGTACGCTAAACCTTAAGCGTTGTCGTACCCTAAATTGTACCCTAATCCCTCCCCATTCCTTAACCCTAACCCTAACCCCATCCCTAAACCTGACCCACTTCCGATGCCCTACCCTAACCAATGACCTAATCTTAACCAGTACACAAACACTAACTCATGCCCTCAAACGTAAGTTAACCCTTAAGCATTGTCGTACCCTATCCTCTACCCTAATCCCTCCCCATTCCCTAACCCTAACCCTAAACGAAACCCTGAACGTGACCTTTTTCCGTGGCCTTACCCTCATCGGTGCCCTTGTCTTAACCAGTACACCAACACTAACTCGTGCCCTGACACTTACGCTAACCCTTAAGCATTGTCGTACCCTAACCTGTACCCTCATCCCTCTCCATTCCCTAACCCTAACCCTAACCCGAATCCTAACTCTGACCCTCACCAGAAGCCTTACCCTCACCCGTGCCCTAATCTTAACCAGGACACGAAGACTAACTCGTGCCCTCACACGTACGCTAACACTAAACCGCAGCGGTACCCTAACCTGTACCCTAATCTCTCTCCATTCCCTAACCCTAACCCTAACCTGAAACCTAACCATGACACTCACTCAAAACTTTACCCTCACCCCTGTCCTAATTTTAACCAGTACATCAACACTAACCCATTCCCTCTAACGTACGCTAACCCTAAGCCATTGCCGTACCCTAACCTGTACCCTAATCAATCCCCATTCCCTAACCCTAACCCTAACCCTAACCCTTAACGTGACCCTTTTCCAAGGCCTTACCCTCACCCGTGCCCTAATCGTAAGCAGTACACTAACACTAACTAGTGACCTCACACGTACGCTAAACCTTAAGCGTGGTGGTACCCTAAACTGTGCCCTAATATCTCCCCATTTCCTAACCCTAACCCTAACCCGAATCCTAACCCTGACCCTCACCTGAAGCCTTACCCTCACCCGTGCCCTAATCTTAACCAGGATACTAACACTAACCCTTGCCCTCACACGAACGCTAACCCTTAAGCACTGTCGTACCCTAAGCTGTACCCTAATCTCTCTGCATTCCTTAACCCTAACCCTAACACGAATCCTAACCCTGACCCTCACCCGAAGCCTTACCCTCACCCGTGCCCTAATCTTAACCAGGACACCAACACTAACTCATGCCCTCACACGTACGCTAAACCTTAAGCGTTGTCGTACCCTAAATTGTACCCTAATCCCTCCCCATTCCTTAACCCTAATCCTAACCCCATCCCTAAACCTGACCCACTTCCGATGCCCTACCCTAACCAATGCCCTAATCTTAACCAGTACACAAACACTAACTCATGCCCTCAAACGTACGCTAACCCTTAAGCATTGTCGTACCCTATCGTGTACCCTAATCCCTCCCCATTCCCTAACCCTAACCCTAAGCTTAATCCTGAACGTGACCCTTTTCCGAGGCTTTACCCTCATCGGTGCCCTTGTCTTAACCAGTACACCAACAGTAACTCGTGCCCTCACACTTACGCTAAACCTTAATCATTGTCGTACCCTAACCTGTACCCTAATCCCTCTCCATTCCCTAACCCTAACCCTAACCCGAATCCTAACCCTGACCCTCACCCGAAGCCTTAACCTCACCCGTGCCCTAATCTTAACCAGGACACCAAGACTAACTCGTGCCCTCACACGTACGCTAACACTAAACCGCAGCGGTACCCTAACCTGTACCCTAATCCCTCTCCATTCCCTAACCCTAACCCTAACCTGAAACCTAACCATGACACTCACCCGAAACTTTACTCTCACCCCTGTCCTAATTTTAACCAGTACATCAACACTAACCCATGCCCTCTAACGTACGCTAACCCTAAGCCATTGCCGTACCCTAAACTGTACCCTAATCAATCCCCATTCCATAACCCTAACCCTAACCCTAACCCTTAACGTGACCCTCTTCCGAGGCCTTACCCTCACACGTGCCCTAATCGTAAGCAGTACACTAACACTAACTAGTGACCTCACACGTACGCTAAACCTTAAGCGTTGTGGTACCCTAAACTGTGCCCTAATATCTCCCCATTCCCTAACCCTAAACCTAACCCGAATTCTATCACTGACCCTCACCCGAAACCTTACTCTCACCCGTGCCCTAATCTTAACCAGGACACCAACAATAACTCGTGCCCTCACACGTACGCTAACCCTTAATCGTTGTCGTACCCTAAACTGTACCCTAATCCCTCCCCGTTCCCTAACCCTAACCCTAACCCGAATCCTAACCCTGACCCTCACCAGAAGCCTTAACCTCACTCGTTCCCTAATCTTAACCAGGACACAAACACTTACCCTTGCCCTCACACGAACGCTAACCCTTAAGCACTGTCGTACCCTAAGCTGTACCCTAATCCCTCTGCATTCCTTAACCCTAACCCTAACACGAATCCTAACCCTGACCCTCACCCGAAGCCTTACCCTCACCCGTGCCCTAATCTTAACCAGGACACCAACACTAACTCGTGCCCTCACACGTACGCTAAACCTTAAGCGTTGTCGTACCCTAAATTGTACCCTAATCCCTCCCCATTCCTTAATCCTAATCTTAACCCCATCCCTAAACCTAACCCACTTCCGATATCCTACCCTAACCAATGCCCTAATCTTAACGAGTACACAAACACTAACTCATGCCCTCAAACGTACGCTAACCCTTAAGCATTGTCGTACCCTATCGTGTACGCTAATCCCTCCCCATTCCCTAACCCTAACCCTAAGCTTAACCCTGAACGTGACCCTTTTCCGAGGCTTTACCCTCATCGGTGCCCTTGTCTTAACCAGTACACCAACACTAACTCGTGCCCTCACACGTACGCTAAACCTTAAGCGTTGTCGTACCCTAAATTGTACCCTAATCCCTCCCCATTCCTTAACCCTAATCCTAAACCCATCCCTAAACCTAACCCACTTCCGATGTCCTACCCTAACCAATGCCCTAATCTTAACCAGTACACAAACACTAACTCATGCCCTCAAACGTACGCTAACCCTTAAGCATTGTCGTACACTATCCTGTACCCTAATACCTCCCCATTCCCTAACCCTAACCCTAACCCGAATCCTAACCCTGACCCTCACTCGAAGCCTTACCCTCACCCGTGGCCTAATCTTAACCAGGACACCAAGACTAACTCGTGCCCTCACACGTACGCTAACACTAAACCGCAGCGGTACCCTAACCTGTACCCTAATCCCTCTCCATTCCCTAACCCTAACCCTAACCTGAAACCTAACCATGACACTCACCCGAAACTTTACCCTCACCCCTGTCCTAATTTTAACCAGTACATCAACACTAACCCATGCCCTCTAACGTACGCTAACCCTAAGCCATTGCCGTACCCTAACCTGTACCCTGATCAATCCCCATTCCCTAACACTAACCCAAACCCTAACCCTTAACGTGACCCTTTTCCGAGGCCTTACCCTCACCCGTGCCCTAATCGTAAGCAGTACACTAACACTAAGTAGTGACTTCACACGTACGCTAAACCTTAAGCGTTGTGGTACCCTAAACTGTGCCCTAATATCTCCCCATTCCCTAACCCTAACCCTAAACCGAATTCTATCCCTGACCCTCACCCGTGCCCTAATCTTAACCAGGACACCAACACTAACTCGTGCCCTGACACGTACGCCCACCCTTAATCGTTGTCATACCCTAAACTCTACCCTAATCCCTCCCCATTCCCTAACCCTAACCCTAACCCGAATCCTAACCCTGACCCACACCTGAAGCCTTACCCTCACCCGTGCCCTAATCTTAACCAGGACACTAACACTAACCCTTGCCCTCACACGAACGCTAACCCTTAAGCACTGTCGTACACTAAGCCGTACCCTAATCCCTCTGCATTCCTTAACCCTAACCCTAACCCGAATCCTAACCCTGACCCTCACCCGAAGCCTTACCCTCATCCGTGCCCTAATCTTAACCAGGACACCAACACTAACTCATGCCCTCACACGAACGCTAAACCTTAAGCGTTGTCGTACCCTAAATTATACCTTAATCCCTCCCCATTCCTTAACCCTAACCCTAACCCCATCCCTAAACCTGACCCACTTCCGATGCCCTGCCCTAACCAATGACCTAATCTTAACCAGTACACAAACACTAACTCATGCCCTCAAACGTACGTTAACCCTTAAGCATTGTCGTACCCTATCCTCTACCATAATCCCTCCCCATTCCCTAACCCTAACCCTAAACGAAACCCTGAACGTGACCCTTTTCCGAGGCCTTACCCTCATCGGTGCCCTTGTCTTAACCAGTACACCAACACTAACTCGTGCCCTGACACTTACGCTAACCCTTAAGCATTGTCGTACCCTAACCTGTACCCTCATCCCTCTCCATTCCCTAACCCTAACCCTAACCCGAATCCTAACCCTGACCCTCACCAGAAGCCTTACCCTCACCCGTGCCCTAATCTTAACCAGGACACCAAGACTAACTCGTGCCCTCACACGTACGCTAACACTAAACCGCAGCGGTACCCTAACCTGTACCCTAATCTCTCTCCATTCCCTAACCCTAACCCTAACCTGAAACCTAACCATGACACTCACTCGAAACTTTACCCTCACCCCTGTCGTAATTTTAACCAGTACATCAACACTAACCCATGCCCTCTAACGTACGCTAACCCTAAGCCATTGCCGTACCCTAACCTGTACCCTAATCAATCCCCGTTCCCTAACCCTAACCCTAACCCTAACCCTTAACGTGACCCTATTCCAAGGCCTTACCCTCACCCGTGCCCTAATCGTAAGCAGTACACTAACACTAACTAGTGACCTCACACGTACGCTAAACCTTAAGCGTTGTGGTACCCTAAACTGTGCCCTAATATCTCCCCATTCCCTAACCCTAACCCTAACCCGAATTCTATCCCTGACCCTCACCCGAAACCTTACCCTCACCCGTGCCCTAATCTTAACCAGGACACCAACACTAAATCGTGCCCTCCCACGTACGCCAACCCTTAATCGTTGTCGTAACCTAAACTCTACCCTAATCCCTCCCCATTCCCTAACCCTAACCCTAACCCGAATCCTAACCCTGACCCTCACCTGAAGCCTTACACTCACCCGTGCCCTAATCTTAACCAGGATACTAACACTAACCCTTGCCCTCACACGAACGCTAACCCTTAAGCACTGTCGTGCCCTAAGCTGTACCCTAATCTCTCTGCATTCCTTAACCCTAACCCTAACACGAATCCTAACCCTGACCCTCACCCGAAGCCTTACCCTCACCCGTGCCCTAATCTTAACCAGGACACCAACACTAACTCGTGCCCTCACACATACGCTAAACCTTAAGCGTTGTCGTACCCTAAATTGTACCTAATCCCTCCCCATTCCTTAACCCTAATCCTAACCCCATCCCTATATCTAACCCACTTCCGATGTCCTACCCTAACCAATGCATTAATCTTAACCAATAAACAAACACTAACTCATGCCCTCAAACGTACGCTAACCCTTAAGCATTGTCGTACCCTATCGTGTACCCTAATCCCTCCCCATTCCCTAACCCTAACCCTAAGCTTAACCCTGAACGTGACACTTTTCCGAGGCTTTACCCTCATCGGTGCCCTTGTCTTAACCAGTACACCAACAGTAACTCGTGCCCTCACACTTACGCTAAACCTTAAGCATTGTCGTACCCTAACATGTACCCTAATCCCTCTCCATTCCCTAACCCTAACCCTAACCCGAATCCTAACCCTTACCCTTACCCGAAGCCTTACCCTCACCCATGCCCTAATCTTAACCAGGACACCAAGACTAACTCGTGCCCTCACACGTACGCTAACACTAAACCGCAGCGGTACCCTAACCTGTACCCTAATCCCTCTCCATTCCCTAACCCTAACCCTAACCTGAAACCTAACCATGACACTCACCCGAAACTTTACCCTCACCCCTGTCCTAATTTTAACCAGTACATCAACACTAACCCATGCCCTCTAACGTACGCTAACCCTAAGCCATTGCCGTACCCTAACCTGTACCCTGATCAATCCCCATTCCCTAACACTAACCCAAACCCTAACCCTTAACGTGACCCTTTTCCGAGGCCTTACCCTCACCCGTGCCCTAATCGTAAGCAGTACACTAACACTAAGTAGTGACTTCACACGTACGCTAAACCTTAAGCGTTGTGGTACCCTAAACTGTGCCCTAATATCTCCCCATTCCCTAACCCTAACCCTAAACCGAATTCTATCCCTGACCCTCACCCGTGCCCTAATCTTAACCAGGACACCAACACTAACTCGTGCCCTGACACGTACGCCCACCCTTAATCGTTGTCATACCCTAAACTCTACCCTAATCCCTCCCCATTCCCTAACCCTAACCCTAACCCGAATCCTAACCCTGACCCACACCTGAAGCCTTACCCTCACCCGTGCCCTAATCTTAACCAGGACACTAACACTAACCCTTGCCCTCACACGAACGCTAACCCTTAAGCACTGTCGTACACTAAGCCGTACCCTAATCCCTCTGCATTCCTTAACCCTAACCCTAACCCGAATCCTAACCCTGACCCTCACCCGAAGCCTTACCCTCATCCGTGCCCTAATCTTAACCAGGACACCAACACTAACTCATGCCCTCACACGAACGCTAAACCTTAAGCGTTGTCGTACCCTAAATTATACCTTAATCCCTCCCCATTCCTTAACCCTAACCCTAACCCCATCCCTAAACCTGACCCACTTCCGATGCCCTGCCCTAACCAATGACCTAATCTTAACCAGTACACAAACACTAACTCATGCCCTCAAACGTACGTTAACCCTTAAGCATTGTCGTACCCTATCCTCTACCATAATCCCTCCCCATTCCCTAACCCTAACCCTAAACGAAACCCTGAACGTGACCCTTTTCCGAGGCCTTACCCTCATCGGTGCCCTTGTCTTAACCAGTACACCAACACTAACTCGTGCCCTGACACTTACGCTAACCCTTAAGCATTGTCGTACCCTAACCTGTACCCTCATCCCTCTCCATTCCCTAACCCTAACCCTAACCCGAATCCTAACCCTGACCCTCACCAGAAGCCTTACCCTCACCCGTGCCCTAATCTTAACCAGGACACCAAGACTAACTCGTGCCCTCACACGTACGCTAACACTAAACCGCAGCGGTACCCTAACCTGTACCCTAATCTCTCTCCATTCCCTAACCCTAACCCTAACCTGAAACCTAACCATGACACTCACTCGAAACTTTACCCTCACCCCTGTCGTAATTTTAACCAGTACATCAACACTAACCCATGCCCTCTAACGTACGCTAACCCTAAGCCATTGCCGTACCCTAACCTGTACCCTAATCAATCCCCGTTCCCTAACCCTAACCCTAACCCTAACCCTTAACGTGACCCTATTCCAAGGCCTTACCCTCACCCGTGCCCTAATCGTAAGCAGTACACTAACACTAACTAGTGACCTCACACGTACGCTAAACCTTAAGCGTTGTGGTACCCTAAACTGTGCCCTAATATCTCCCCATTCCCTAACCCTAACCCTAACCCGAATTCTATCCCTGACCCTCACCCGAAACCTTACCCTCACCCGTGCCCTAATCTTAACCAGGACACCAACACTAAATCGTGCCCTCCCACGTACGCCAACCCTTAATCGTTGTCGTAACCTAAACTCTACCCTAATCCCTCCCCATTCCCTAACCCTAACCCTAACCCGAATCCTAACCCTGACCCTCACCTGAAGCCTTACACTCACCCGTGCCCTAATCTTAACCAGGATACTAACACTAACCCTTGCCCTCACACGAACGCTAACCCTTAAGCACTGTCGTGCCCTAAGCTGTACCCTAATCTCTCTGCATTCCTTAACCCTAACCCTAACACGAATCCTAACCCTGACCCTCACCCGAAGCCTTACCCTCACCCGTGCCCTAATCTTAACCAGGACACCAACACTAACTCGTGCCCTCACACATACGCTAAACCTTAAGCGTTGTCGTACCCTAAATTGTACCTAATCCCTCCCCATTCCTTAACCCTAATCCTAACCCCATCCCTATATCTAACCCACTTCCGATGTCCTACCCTAACCAATGCATTAATCTTAACCAATAAACAAACACTAACTCATGCCCTCAAACGTACGCTAACCCTTAAGCATTGTCGTACCCTATCGTGTACCCTAATCCCTCCCCATTCCCTAACCCTAACCCTAAGCGAAACCCTGAACGTGACCCTTTTCCGAGGCCTTACCCTCATCGGTGCAGTTGTCTTAACCAGTACACCAACACTAACTCGTGCCCTCACAGTTACGCTAACCCTTAAGCATTGTCGTACCCTAACCTGTACCCTAATCCCTCTCCATTCCCTAACCCTAACCCTAACCCGAATCCTAACCCTGACCCTCACCCGAAGCCTTACCCTCACCCATGCCCTAATCTTAACCAGGACACCAAGACTAACTCGTGCCCTCACACGTACGCTAACACTAAACCGCAGCGGTACCCTAACCTGTACCCTAATCCCTCTCCATTCCCTAACCCTAACCCTAACCTGAAACCTAACCATGACACTCACCCGAAACTTTACCCTCACCCCTGTCCTAATTTTAACCAGTACATCAACACTAACCCATGCCCTCTAACGTACGCTAACCCTAAGCCATTGCCGTACCCTAACCTGTACCCTAATCAATCCCCATTCCCTAACCCTAACCCTAACCCTAACCCTTAACGTGACCCTCTTCCGAGGCCTTACCCTCACCCGTGCCCTAATCGTAAGCAGTACACTAACACTAACTAGTGACCTCACACGTACGCTAAACCTTAAGCGTTGTGGTACCCTAAACTGTAACCTAATATCTCCCCATTCCCTAACCCTAACCCGAATTCTATCCCTGACCCTCACCCGAAACCTTACCCTCACCCGTGCCCTAATCTTAACCAGGACACCAACACTAACTTGTGCCCTCACACGTACGCTAACCCTTAATCGTTGTCATACCCTAAACTGTACCCTAATCCCTCCCCATTCCCTAACCCTAACCCTAACCCGAATCCTAACCCTGACCCTCACCTGAAGCCTTACCCTCACCCGTGCCCTAATCTTAACCAGGACACTAACACTAACCCTTGCCCTCACACGAAGGCTAACCCTTAAGCACTGTCGTACCCTAAGCTGTACCCTAATCCCTCTGCATTCCTTAACCCTAACCCTAACCCGAATCCTAACCCTGACCCTCACCCGAAGCCTTACCCTCACCCGTGCCCTAATCTTAACCAGGACACCAACACTAACTCGTGCCCTCACACGTACGCTAAACCTTAATCGTTGTCGTACCCTAAATTGTACCCTAATCCCTCCCCATTCCTTAACCCTAACCCTAACCCCATCCCTAAACCTGACCCACTTCCGATGCCCTACCCTAACCAATGCCCTAATCTTAACCAGTACACAAACACTAACTCATGCCCTCAAACGTACACTAACCCTTAAGCATTGTCGTACCCTATCCTGTACCCTAATCCCTCCCCATTCCCTAACCCTAACCCTAAGCGAAACCCTGAACGTGACTCTTTTCCGAGGCCTTACCCTTATCGGTGCCCTTGTCTTAACCAGTACACCAACAGTAACTCGAGCCCTCACACTTACGCTAAACCTTAAGCATTGTCGTACCCTAACATGTACCCTAATCACTCTCCATTCCCTAACCCTAACCCTAACCCGAATCCTAACCCTGACCCTCACCCGAAGCCTTACCCTCACCCGTGCCCTAATCTTAACCAGGACACCAAGACTAACTGGTGCCCTCACACGTACGCTAACACTAAACCGCAGCGGTACCCTAACCTGTACCCTAATCCCTCTCCATTCCCTAACCCTAACCCTAACCTGAAACCTAACCATGACACTCACCCGAAACTTTACCCTCACCCCTGTCCTAATTTTAACCAGTACATCAACACTAACCCATGCCCTCTAACGTACGCTAACCCTAAGCCATTGCCGTACCCTAACCTGTACCCTAATCAATCCCCATTCCCTAACCCTAACCCTAACCCTAACCCTTAACGTGACCCTCTTCCGAGGCCTTACCCTCACCCGTGCCCTAATCGTAAGCAGTACACTAACACTAACTAGTGACCTCACACGTACGCTAAACCTTAAGCGTTGTGGTACCCTAAACTGTGCCCTAATATCTCCCCATTCCCTAACCCTACCCCTAACCCGAATTCTATCCCTGACCCTCACCCAAAACCTTACCCTCACCCGTGCCCTAATCTTAACCAGGACACCAACACTAACTTGTGCCCTCACACGTACGCTAACCCTTAATCGTTGTCGTACCCTAAACTGTACCCAAATCCCTCCCCATTCCCTAACCCTAACCGTAACCCGAATCCTAACCCTGACCCTCACCTGAAGCCTTACCCTCACCCGTGCCCTAATCTTAACCAGGACACTAACACTAACCCTTGCCCTCACACGAACGCTAACCCTTAAGCACTGTCGTACCCTAAGCTGTACCCTAATCCCTCTGCATTCCTTAACCCTAACCCTAACCCGAATCCTAACCCTGACCCTCACCCGAAGCCTTACCCTCACCCGTGACCTAATCTTAACCAGGACACCAACACTAACTCGTGCCCTCACACGGACGCTAAACCTTAAGCGTTGTCGTACCCTAAATTGTACCCTAATTCCTCCCCATTCCTTAACCCTAACCCTAACCCCATCCCTAAACCTGACCCACTTCCGATGCCCTACCCTAACCAATGCCCTAATCTTAACCAGGACACAAACACAAACTCATGCCCTCAAACGTACGCTAACCCTTAAGCATTGTCGTACCCTATCCTGTACCCTAATCCCTCCCCATTCTCTAACACTAACCCTAAGCGAAACCCTGAACGTGAACCTTTTCCGAGGCCTTACCCTCATCGGTGCCGTTGTCTTAACCAGTACACCAACACTAACTCGTGCACTCACACTTACGCTAACCCTTAAGCATTGTCGTACCCTAACCTGTACCCTAATCCCTCTCCATTCCCTAACCCTAACCCTAACCCGAATCCTAACCCTGACCCTCACCCGAAGCCTTACACTCACCCGTGCCCTAATCTTAACCAGGACACCAAGACTAACTCGTGCCCTCAAACGTACGCTAACACTAAACCGCAGCGGTACCCTAACCTGTACCCTAATCCCTCTCCATTTCCTAACCCTAACCGTAACCTGAAACCTAACCATGACACTCACCCGAAACTTTACCCTCACCCGTGTCCTAATTTTAACCAGTACATCAACACTAACCCATGCCCTCTAACGTACGCCAACCCTAAGCCATTGCCGTACCCTAACCTGTACCCTAATCAATCCCCATTCCCTAACCCTAACCGTAACCCTAACCCTTAACGTGACCCTCTTCCGAGGCCTTACCCTCACCCGTGCCCTAATCGTAAGCAGTACACTAACTAGTGACCTCACACCTACGCTAAACCTTAAGCGTTGTGGTACCCTAAACTGTGGCCTAATATCTCCCCATTCCCTAACCCTAACCCTAACCCGAATTCTATCCCTGACCCTCACCCGAAACCTTACCCTCACCCGTGCCCTAATCTTAACCAGGACACCAACACTAACTTGTGCCCTCACACGTACGCTAACCCTTAATCGTTGTCGTACCCTAAACTGTACCCTAATCCCTCCCCATTCCCTAACCCTAACCCTAACCCGAATCCTAACCCTGACCCTCACCTGAAGCCTTACCCTCACCCGTGCCCTAATCTTAACCAGGACACTAACACTAACCCTTGTCCTCACACGAACGCTAACCCTTAAGTACTGTCGTACCCTAAGCTGTACCCTAATCCCTCTGCATTCCTTAACCCTAACCCTAACCCGAATCCTAACCCTGACCCTCACCCGAAGCCTTACCCTCACTCGTGCCCTAATCTTAACCAGGACACCAACACTAACTCGTGCCCTCACACGTACGTTAAACCTTAAGCGTTGTCGTACCGTAAATTGTACCCTAATCCCTCCCCATTCCTTAACCCTAACCCTAACCCCATCCCTAAACCTGACCGACTTCCGATGCCCTACCCTAACCAATGCCCTAATCTTAACCAGGACACAAACACTAACTCATGCCCTCAAACGTACGCTAACCCTTAAGCATTGTCGTACCCTATCCTGTACCCTAATCCCTCCCCATTCCCTAACCCTAACCCTAAGCGAAACCCTGAACGTGACCCTTTTCCGAGGCCTTACCCTCATCGGTGCAGTTGTCTTAACCAGTACACCAACACTAACTCGTGCCCTCACAGTTACGCTAACCCTTAAGCATTGTCGTACCCTAACCTGTACCCTAATCCCTCTCCATTCCCTAACCCTAACCCTAACCCGAATCCTAACCCTGACCCTCACCCGAAGCCTTACCCTCAACCGTGCCCTAATCTTAACCAGGACACCAAGACTAACTCGTGCCCTCAAACGTACGCTAACACTAAACCGCAGCGGTACCCTAACCTGTACCCTAATCCTTCTCCATTCCCTAACCCTAACCCTAACATGAAACCTAACCATGACACTCACCCGAAACTTTACCCTCACCCGTGTCCTAATTTTAACCAGTACATCAACACTAACCCATGCCCTCTAACGTACGCCAACCCTAAGCCATTGCCGTACCCTAACCTGTACCCTAATCAATCCCCATTCCTTAAACCTAACCCTAACCCTAACCCTTAACGTGACCCTCTTCCGAGGCCTTACCCTCACCCGTGCCCTAATCGTAAGCAGTACACTAACACTAACTAGTGACCTCACACGTACGCTAAACCTTAAGCGTTGTGGTACCCTAAACTGTGCCCTAATATCTCCCCATTCCCTAACCCTAACCCTAACCCGAATTCTATCCCTGACCCTCACCCGAAACCTTACCCTCACCCGTGCCCTAATCTTAACCAGGACACCAACACTAACTTGTGCCCTCACACGTACGCTAACCCTTAATCGTTGTAGTACCCTAAACTGTACCCTAATCCCTCCCCATTCCCTAACCCTAACCCTAACCCGAATCCTAACCCTGACCCTCACCTGAAGCCTTACCCTCACCCGTGCCCTAATCTTAACCAGGACACTAACACTAACCCTTGTCCTCACACGAACGCTAACCCTTAAGTACTGTCGTACCCTAAGCTGTACCCTAATCCCTCTGCATTCCTTAACCCTAACCCTAACCCGAATCCTAACCCTGACCCTCACCCGAAGCCTTACCCTCACTCGTGCCCTAATCTTAACCAGGACACCAACACTAACTCGTGCCCTCACACGTACGTTAAACCTTAAGCGTTGTCGTACCGTAAATTGTACCCTAATCCCTCCCCATTCCTTAACCCTAACCCTAACCCCATCCCTAAAACTGACCGACTTCCGATGCCCTACCCTAACCAATGCCCTAATCTTAACCAGGACACAAACACTAACTCATGCCCTCAAACGTACGCTAACCCTTAAGCATTGTCGTACCCTATCCTGTACCCTAATCCCTCCCCATTCCCTAACCCTAACCCTAAGCGAAACCCTGAACGTGACCCTTTTCCGAGGCCTTACCCTCATCGGTGCCGTTGTCTTAACCAGTACACCAACACTAACTCGTGCCCTCACACTTACGCTAACCCTTAAGCATTGTCGTACCCTAACCTGTACCCTAATCCCTCTCCATTCCCTAACCCTAACCCTAACCCGAATCCTAACCCTGACCCTCACCCGAAGCCTTACCCTCACCCGTGCCCTAATCTTAACCAGGACACCAAGACTAACTCGTGCCCTCAAACGTACGCTAACACTAAACCGCAGCGGTACCCTAACCTGTACCCTAATCCCTCTCCATTCCCTAACCCTAACCCTAACCTGAAACCTAACCATGACACTCACCCGAAACTTTACCCTCACCCGTGTCCTAATTTTAACCAGTACATCAACACTAACCCATGCCCTCTAACGTACGCCAACCCTAAGCCATTGCCGTACCCTAACCTGTACCCTAATCAATCCCCATTCCTTAAACCTAACCCTAACCCTAACCCTTAACGTGACCCTCTTCCGAGGCCTTACCCTCACCCGTGCCCTAATCGTAAGCAGTACACTAACACTAACTAGTGACCTCACACGTACGCTAAACCTTAAGCGTTGTGGTACCCTAAACTGTGCCCTAATATCTCCCCATTCCCTAACCCTAACCCTAACCCGAATTCTATCCCTGACCCTCACCCGAAACCTTACCCTCACCCGTGCCCTAATCTTAACCAGGACACCAACACTAACTTGTGCCCTCACACGTACGCTAACCCTTAATCGTTGTCGTACCCTAAACTGTACCCTAATCCCTCCCCATTCCCTAACCCTAACCCTAACCCGAATCCTAACCCTGACCCTCACCTGAAGCCTTACCCTCACCCGTGCCCTAATCTTAACCAGGACACTAACACTAACCCTTGTCCTCACACGAACGCTAACCCTTAAGTACTGTCGTACCCTAAGCTGTACCCTAATCCCTCTGCATTCCTTAACCCTAACCCTAACCCGAATCCTAACCCTGACCCTCACCCGAAGCCTTACCCTCACTCGTGCCCTAATCTTAACCAGGACACCAACACTAACTCGTGCCCTCACACGTACGTTAAACCTTAAGCGTTGTCGTACCGTAAATTGTACCCTAATCCCTCCCCATTCCTTAACCCTAACCCTAACCCCATCCCTAAACCTGACCGACTTCCGATGCCCTACCCTAACCAATGCCCTAATCTTAACCAGGACACAAACACTAACTCATGCCCTCAAACGTACGCTAACCCTTAAGCATTGTCGTACCCTATCCTGTACCCTAATCCCTCCCCATTCCCTAACCCTAACCCTAAGCGAAACCCTGAACGTGACCCTTTTCCGAGGCCTTACCCTCATCGGTGCAGTTGTCTTAACCAGTACACCAACACTAACTCGTGCCCTCACAGTTACGCTAACCCTTAAGCATTGTCGTACCCTAACCTGTACCCTAATCCCTCTCCATTCCCTAACCCTAACCCTAACCCGAATCCTAACCCTGACCCTCACCCGAAGCCTTACCCTCAACCGTGCCCTAATCTTAACCAGGACACCAAGACTAACTCGTGCCCTCAAACGTACGCTAACACTAAACCGCAGCGGTACCCTAACCTGTACCCTAATCCTTCTCCATTCCCTAACCCTAACCCTAACATGAAACCTAACCATGACACTCACCCGAAACTTTACCCTCACCCGTGTCCTAATTTTAACCAGTACATCAACACTAACCCATGCCCTCTAACGTACGCCAACCCTAAGCCATTGCCGTACCCTAACCTGTACCCTAATCAATCCCCATTCCTTAAACCTAACCCTAACCCTAACCCTTAACGTGACCCTCTTCCGAGGCCTTACCCTCACCCGTGCCCTAATCGTAAGCAGTACACTAACACTAACTAGTGACCTCACACGTACGCTAAACCTTAAGCGTTGTGGTACCCTAAACTGTGCCCTAATATCTCCCCATTCCCTAACCCTAACCCTAACCCGAATTCTATCCCTGACCCTCACCCGAAACCTTACCCTCACCCGTGCCCTAATCTTAACCAGGACACCAACACTAACTTGTGCCCTCACACGTACGCTAACCCTTAATCGTTGTCGTACCCTAAACTGTACCCTAATCCCTCCCCATTCCCTAACCCTAACCCTAACCCGAATCCTAACCCTGACCCTCACCTGAAGCCTTACCCTCACCCGTGCCCTAATCTTAACCAGGACACTAACACTAACCCTTGTCCTCACACGAACGCTAACCCTTAAGTACTGTCGTACCCTAAGCTGTACCCTAATCCCTCTGCATTCCTTAACCCTAACCCTAACCCGAATCCTAACCCTGACCCTCACCCGAAGCCTTACCCTCACTCGTGCCCTAATCTTAACCAGGACACCAACACTAACTCGTGCCCTCACACGTACGTTAAACCTTAAGCGTTGTCGTACCGTAAATTGTACCCTAATCCCTCCCCATTCCTTAACCCTAACCCTAACCCCATCCCTAAAACTGACCGACTTCCGATGCCCTACCCTAACCAATGCCCTAATCTTAACCAGGACACAAACACTAACTCATGCCCTCAAACGTACGCTAACCCTTAAGCATTGTCGTACCCTATCCTGTACCCTAATCCCTCCCCATTCCCTAACCCTAACCCTAAGCGAAACCCTGAACGTGACCCTTTTCCGAGGCCTTACCCTCATCGGTGCCGTTGTCTTAACCAGTACACCAACACTAACTCGTGCCCTCACACTTACGCTAACCCTTAAGCATTGTCGTACCCTAACCTGTACCCTAATCCCTCTCCATTCCCTAACCCTAACCCTAACCCGAATCCTAACCCTGACCCTCACCCGAAGCCTTACCCTCACCCGTGCCCTAATCTTAACCAGGACACCAAGACTAACTCGTGCCCTCAAACGTACGCTAACACTAAACCGCAGCGGTACCCTAACCTGTACCCTAATCCCTCTCCATTCCCTAACCCTAACCCTAACCTGAAACCTAACCATGACACTCACCCGAAACTTTACCCTCACCCGTGTCCTAATTTTAACCAGTACATCAACACTAACCCATGCCCTCTAACGTACGCCAACCCTAAGCCATTGCCGTACCCTAACCTGTACCCTAATCAATCCCCATTCCTTAAACCTAACCCTAACCCTAACCCTTAACGTGACCCTCTTCCGAGGCCTTACCCTCACCCGTGCCCTAATCGTAAGCAGTACACTAACACTAACTAGTGACCTCACACGTACGCTAAACCTTAAGCGTTGTGGTACCCTAAACTGTGCCCTAATATCTCCCCATTCCCTAACCCTAACCCTAACCCGAATTCTATCCCTGACCCTCACCCGAAACCTTACCCTCACCCGTGCCCTAATCTTAACCAGGACACCAACACTAACTTGTGCCCTCACACGTACGCTAACCCTTAATCGTTGTCGTACCCTAAACTGTACCCTAATCCCTCCCCATTCCCTAACCCTAACCCTAACCCGAATCCTAACCCTGACCCTCACCTGAAGCCTTACCCTCACCCGTGCCCTAATCTTAACCAGGACACTAACACTAACCCTTGCCATCACATGAACGCTAACCCTTAAGCACTGTCGTACCCTAAGCTGTACCCTAAACCCTCTGCATTCCTTAACCCTAACCCTAACCCGAATCCTAACCCTGACCCTCACCCGAAGCCTTACCCTCACCCGTGCCCTAAACTTAACCAGGACACCAACACTAACTTGTGCCCTCACACGTACGCTAAACCTTAAGCGTTGTCGTACCCTAAATTGTACCCTAATCCCTCCCCATTCCTTAACCCTAACCCTAACCCTTTCCCTAAACCTGACCCACTTCCGATGCCCTACCCTAACCAATGCCCTAATCTTAACCAGTACACAAACACTAACTCATGCCCTCAAACGTACGCTAACCCTTAAGCATTGTCGTACCCTATCCTGTACCCTAATCCCTCCCCATTCCCTAACCCTAACCCTAAGCGAAACCCTGAACGTGACCCTTTTCCGAGGCCTTACCCTCATCGGTGCCGTTGTGTTAACCAGTACACCAACACTAACTCGTGCCCTCACACTTACGCTAACCCTTAAGCATTGTCGTACCCTAACCTGTACCCTAATCAATCCCCATTCCCTAACCCTAACCCTAACCCTAACCCTTAACGTGACCCTCTTCCGAGGCCTTACCCTCACCTGTGCCCTGATCTTAACCAGGACACCAACACTAACTTGTGCCCTCACACGTACGCTAACCCTTAATCGTTGTCGTACCCTAAGCTGTACCCTAATCCCTCTCCATTCCTTAACCCTAACCCTAACCCGAATCCTAACCCTGACCCTCATCCGAAGCGTTACTCTCACCCGTGCCCTTATCTTAACCAGGACACCAACACTAACTCGTGCCCTCACACGTACGCTAAACCTTAAGCGTTGTCGTACCCTAAATTGTACCCTAATCCCTCCACATTCCTTAACCCTAATCCTAGCCCCATCCCTAAACCTGACCCACTTCCGATGCCCTACCCTAACCAATGCCCTAATCTTAACCAGGACACAAACACTAACTCGTGCCCTCCAACGTACGCTAACCCTTAAGCATTGTCGTACCGTAACCTGTACCCTAATCCCTCTCCATTTTCTAACCCTAACCCTAACCCGAATCCTAACCCTGACCCTCACCCGAAGCCTTACCCTCACCCGTGCCCTAATCTTAACCAGGACACCAAGACTAACTCGTGCCCTCAAACGTACGCTAACACTAAACCGCAGCGGTACCCTAACCTGTACCCTAATCCCTCTCCATTCCCTAACCCTAACCCTAACCTGAAACCTAACCATGACACTCACCCGAAACTTTACCCTCACCCGTGTCCTAATTTTAACCAGTACATCAACACTAACCCATGCCCTCTAACGTACGCCAACCCTAAGCCATTGCCGTACCCTAACCTGTACCCTAATCAATCCCCATTCCCTAACCCTAACCCTAACCCTAACCCTTAACGTGACCCTCTTCCGAGGCCTTACCCTCACCTGTGCCCTAATCGTAAGCAGTACACTAACACTAACTAGTGACCTCACACGTACGCTAAACCTTAAGCGTTGTGGTACCCTAAACTGTGCCCTAATATCTCCCCATTCCCTAACCCTAACCCTAACCCGAATTCTATCCCTGACCCTCACCCGAAACCTTACCCTCACCTGTGCCCTAATCTTAACCAGGACACCAACACTAACTTGTGCCCTCAAACGTACGCTAACCCCTAATCGTTGTCGTACCCTAAACTGTACCCTAATCCTTCCCAATTCCCTAACCCTAACCCTAACCCGAATCCTAAACCTGACCCTCACCTGAAGCCTTACCCTCACCCGTGCCCTAATCTTAACCAGGACACTAACACTAACACTTGCCCTCACACGAATGCTAACCCTTAAGCACTGTCGTACCCTAAGCTGTACCCTAATCCCTCTGCATTCCTTAACCCTAACCCTAACCCGAATCCTAACCCTGACCCTCACCCGAAGCCTTACCCTCACCCGTGCTCTAATCTTAACCAGGACACCAACACTAATTCGTGCCCTCACACGTACGCTAAACCTTAAGCGTTGTCGTACCCTAAATTGTACCCTAATCCCTCCCCATTCCTTAACCCTAACCCTAACCCCATCCCTAAATCTGACCCACTTCCGATGCCCTACCCTAACCAATGCCCTAATCTTAACCAGTACGCAAACACTAACTCATGCCCTCAAACGTACGCTAACCCTTAAGCATTGTCGAACCCTATCCTGTACCCTAATCCCTCCCCATTCCCTAACCCTAACCCTAAGCGAAACCCTGAACGTGACGCTTTTCCGAGGCCTTACCCTCATCGGTGCCGTTGTCTTAACCAGTACACCAACACTAACTCGTGCCCTCACACTTACGCTAACCCTTAAGCATTGTCGTACCCTAACCTGTACCCTAATCCCTCTCCATTCCCTAACCCTAACCCTAACCCGAATCCTAACCCTGACCCTCACGAAGCCTTACCCTCACCCATGCCCTAATCTTAACCAGAACACCAAGACTAACTCGTGCCCTCAAACGTACGCTAACACTAAACCGCAGCGGTACCCTAACCTGTACCCTAATCCCTCTCAATTCCCTAACCCTAACCCTAACCTGAAACCTAACCATGACACTCACCCGAAACTTTACCCTCACCCGTGCCCTAATCTTAACCAGGACACCAACACTAACTTGTGCCCTCACACGTACGCTAACCCTTAATCGTTGTCGTACCCTAAACTGTACCCTAATCCCTCCCCATTCCCTAACCCTAACCCTAACCCGAATCCTAACCCTGACCCTCACCTGAAGCCTTACCCTCACCCGTGCCCTAATCTTAACCAGGACACTAACACTAACTCTTGCCCTCACACGAACGCTAACCCTTAAGCACTGTCGTACCCTAAGCTGTACCCTAATCCCTCTGCATTCCTTAACCCTAACCCTAACCCGAATCCTTACCCTGACCCTCACCCGAAGCCTTACCCTCACCTGTGCCCTTATCTTAACCAGGACACCAACACTAACTCGTGCCCTCACACGTACGCTAAACCTTAAGCGTTGTCGTACCCTAAATTATACCCTAATCCCTCCCCATTCCTTAACCCTAACCCTAACCCCATCCCTAAACCTGACCCACTTCCGATGCCCTACCCTAACCAATGCCCTAATCTTAACCAGGACACAAACACTAACTCATGCCCTCAAATGTACGCTAACCCTTAAGCATTGTCGTACCCTATCCTGTACCCTAATCCCTCCCCATTCCCTAACCCTAACCCTAAGCGAAACCCTGAACGTGACCCTTTTCCGAGGCATTACCCTCATCGGTGCCCTTGTCTTAACCAGTACACCAACACTAACTCGTGCCCTCACACTTACGCTAACCCTTAAGCATTGTCGTACCCTAACCTGTACCCTAATCCCTCTCCATTCCCTAACCCTAACCCTAACCCGAATCCTAACCCTGACCCTCACCCGAAGCCTTACCCTCACCCGTGCCCTAATCTTAACCAGGACACCAAGACTAACTCGTGCCCTAACACGTACGCTAACACTAAACCGCAGTGGTACCCTAACCTGTACCCTAATCCCTCTCCATTCCCTAACCCTAACCCTAACCTGAAACCTAACCATGACACTCACCCGAAACTTTACCCTCACCCGTGTCCTAATTTTAACCAGTACATCAACAATAACCCATGCCCTCTAACGTACACCAACCCTAAGCCATTGCCGTACCCTAACCTGTACCCTAATCAATCCCCATTCCCTAACCCTAACCCTAACCCTAACCCTTAACGTGACCCTATTCCGAGGCCTTACCCTCACCCGTGCCCTAATCGTAAGCAGTACACTAACACTAACAAGTGACCTCACACGTACGCTAAACCTTAAGCGTTGTGGTACCCTAAACTGTGCCCTAATATCTCCCCATTCCCTAACCCTAACCCTAACCCGAATTCTATCCCTGACCCCCACCCGAAACCTTACCCTCACCCGTGCCCTAATCTTAACCAGGACACCAACACTAACTTGTGCCCCCACACGTACGCTAACCCTTAATCGTTGTCGTACCCTAAACTGTACCCTAATCCCTCCCCATTCCCTAACACTAACCCTAACCCGAATCCTAACCCTGACCCTCACCTGAAGCCTTACCCTCACCCGTGCCCTAATCTTAACCAGGACACTAACACTAACCCTTGCCCTCACACGAACGCTAACACTTAAGCACTCTCGTACCCTAAGCTGTACCCTAATCCCTCTGCATTCCTTAACCCTAACCCTAACCCGAATCCTAAACCTGACCCTCACCCGAAGCCTTACCCTCACCCGTGCCCTAATCTTAACCAGGATACCAACACTAACTCGTGCCCTCACACGTACGCTAAACCTTAAGCGTTGTCGTACCCTAAATTGTACCCTAATCCCTCCCCATTCCTTAACCCTAACCCTAACCCCATCCCTAAACCTGACCCACTTCCGATGCCCTACCCTAACCAATGCCCTAATCTTAACCAGTACACAAACACTAACTCATGCCCTCAAACGTACGCTAACCCTTAAGCATTGTCGTACCCTATCCTGTACCCTAATCCCTCCCCATTCCCTAACCCTAACCCTAAGCGAATCCCTGAACGTGACCCTTTTCCGAGGCCTTACCCTCATCGGTGCCGTTGTCTTAACCAGTACACCAACACTAACTCGTGCCCTCACACTTACGCTAAACCTTAAGCATTGTTGTACCCTAACCTGTACCCTAATCCCTCTCCATTCCCTAACCCTAACCCTAACCCGAATCCTAAACCTGACCCTCACCCGAAGCCTTACCCTCACCCGTGCCCTAATCTTAACCAGGACACCAAGACTAACTCGTGCCCTCAAACGTACGCTAACACTAAACCGCAGAGGTACCCTAACCTGTACCCTAATCCCTCTCCATTCCCTAACCCTAACCCTAAGCTGAAACCTAACCATGACACTCATCCGAAACTTTACACTCACCCGTGTCCTAATTTTAACCAGTACATCAACACTAACCCATGCCCTCTAACGTACGCCAACCCTAAGCCATTGCCGTACCCTAACCTGTACCCTAATCAATCCCCATTCCCTAACCCTAACCCTTACCCTAATCCTTAACGTGACCCTCTTCCGAGGCCTTACCCTCACCCGTGCCCTAATCGTAAGCAGTACACTAACACTAACTAGTGACATCACACGTACGCTAAACCTTAAGCGTTGTGGTACCCTAAACTGTGCCCTAATATCTCCCCATTCCCTAACTCTAACCCTAACCCGAATTCTATCCCTGACCCTCACCCGAAACCTTACCCTCACCCGTGACCTAATCTTAACCAGGACACCAACACTAACTTGTGCCCTCACACGTACGCTAACCCTTAATCGTTGTCGTACCTTAAACTGTACCCTAATCCCTCCCCATTCCCTAACCCTAACCCTAACCCGAATCCTAACCCTGACCCTCACCTGAAGCCTTACCCTCACCCGTGCCCTAATCTTAACCAGGACACTAACACTAACCCTTGCCCTCACACGAACGCTAACCCTTAAGCACTGTCGTACCCTAAGCTGTACCCTAATCCCTCTGCATTCCTTAACCCTTACCCTAACCCGAATCCTAACCCTGACCCTCATCCGAAGCCTTACCCTCACCCGTGCCCTAATCTTAACCAGGACACCAAGACTAACTCGTGCCCTCAAACGTACGCTAACACTAAACCGCAGCGGTACCCTAACCTGTACCCTAATCCCTCTCCATTCCCTAACCCTAACCCTAACCTGAAACCTAACCATGACACTCACCCGAAACTTTACCCTCACCCGTGTCCTAATTTTAACCAGTACATCAACACTAACCCATGCCCTCCAACGTACGCCAACCCTAAGACATTGCCGTACCCTAACTTGTACCCTAATCAATCCCCATTCCCTAACCCTAACCCTAAACCTAACCTTTAACGTGACCCTCTTCCGAGGCCTTACCCTCACCCGTGCCCTAATCGTACGCAGTACACTAACACTAACTAGTGAACTCACACGTATGCTAAACCTTAAGCGCTGTGGTACCCTAAACTGTGCCCTAATATCTCCCCATTCCCTAACCCTAACCCTAACCCGAATTCTATCCCTGACCCTCCCCCGAAACCTTACCCTCACCTGTGCCCTAATCTTAACCAGGACACCAACACTAACTTGTGCCCTCAAACGTACGCTAACCCCTAATCGTTGTCGTACCCTAAACTGTACCCTAATCCTTCCCAATTCCCTAACCCTAACCCTAACCCGAATCCTAAACCTGACCCTCACCTGAAGCCTTACCCTCACTCGTGCCCTAATCTTAACCAGGACACTAACACTAACACTTGCCCTCACACGAATGCTAACCCTTAAGCACTGTCGTACCCTAAGCTGTACCCTAATCCCTCTGCATTCCTTAACCCTAACCCTAACCCGAATCCTAACCCTGACCCTCACCCGAAGCCTTACCCTCACCCGTGCTCTAATCTTAACCAGGACACCAACACTAATTCGTGCCCTCACACGTACGCTAAACCTTAAGCGTTGTTGTACCCTAAATTGTACCCTAATCCCTCCCCATTCCTTAACCCTAACCCTAACCCCATCCCTAAATCTGACCCACTTCCGATGCCCTACCCTAACCAATGCCCTAATCTTAACCAGTACGCAAACACTAACTCATGCCCTCAAACGTACGCTAACCCTTAAGCATTGTCGTACCCTATCCTGTACCCTAATCCCTCCCCATTCCCTAACCCTAACCCTAAGCGAAACCCTGAACGTGACGCTTTTCCGAGGCCTTACCCTCATCGGTGCCGTTGTCTTAACCAGTACACCAACACTAACTCGTGCCCTCACACTTACGCTAACCCTTAAGCATTGTCGTACCCTAACCTGTACCCTAATCCCTCTCCATTCCCTAACCCTAACCCTAACCCGAATCCTAACCCTGACCCTCACCCGAAGCCTTACCCTCACCCATGCCCTAATCTTAACCAGAACACCAAGACTAACTCGTGCCCTCAAACGTACGCTAACACTAAACCGCAGCGGTACCCTAACCTGTACCCTAATCCCTCTCAATTCCCTAACCCTAACCCTAACCTGAAACCTAACCATGACACTCACCCGAAACTTTACCCTCACCCGTGCCCTAATCTTAACCAGGACACCAACACTAACTTGTGCCCTCACACGTACGCTAACCCTTAATCGTTGTCGTACCCTAAACTGTACCCTAATCCCTCCCCATTCCCTAACCCTAACCCTAACCCGAATCCTAACCCTGACCCTCACCTGAAGCCTTACCCTCACCCGTGCCCTAATCTTAACCAGGACACTAACACTAACTCTTGCCCTCACACGAACGCTAACCCTTAAGCACTGTCGTACCCTAAGCTGTACCCTAATCCCTCTGCATTCCTTAACCCTAACCCTAACCCGAATCCTTACCCTGACCCTCACCCGAAGCCTTACCCTCACCTGTGCCCTTATCTTAACCAGGACACCAACACTAACTCGTGCCCTCACACGTACGCTAAACCTTAAGCGTTGTCGTACCCTAAATTGTACCCTAATCCCTCCCCATTCCTTAACCCTAACCCTAACCCCATCCCTAAACCTGACCCACTTCCGATGCCCTACCCTAACCAATGCCCTAATCTTAACCAGGACACAAACACTAACTCATGCCCTCAAATGTACGCTAACCCTTAAGCATTGTCGTACCCTATCCTGTACCCTAATCCCTCCCCATTCCCTAACCCTAACCCTAAGCGAAACCCTGAACGTGACCCTTTTCCGAGGCCTTACCCTCATCGGTGCCGTTGTCTTAACCAGTACACCAACACTAACTCGTGCCCTCACACTTACGCTAACCCTTAAGCATTGTCGTACCCTAACCTGTACCCTAATCCCTCTCCATTCCCTAACCCTAACCCTAACCCGAATCCTAACCCTGACCCTCACCCGAAGCCTTACCCTCACCCGTGCCCTAATCTTAACCAGGACACCAAGACTAACTCGTGCCCTAACACGTACGCTAACACTAAACCGCAGTGGTACCCTAACCTGTACCCTAATCCCTCTCCATTCCGTAACCCTAACCCTAACCTGAAACCTAACCATGACACTCACCCGAAACTTTACCCTCACCCGTGTCCTAATTTTAACCAGTACATCAACAATAACCCATGCCCTCTAACGTACACCAACCCTAAGCCATTGCCGTACCCTAACCTGTACCCTAATCAATCCCCATTCCCTAACCCTAACCCTAACCCTAACCCTTAACGTGACCCTATTCCGAGGCCTTACCCTCACCCGTGCCCTAATCGTAAGCAGTACACTAACACTAACAAGTGACCTCACACGTACGCTAAACCTTAAGCGTTGTGGTACCCTAAACTGTGCCCTAATATCTCCCCATTCCCTAACCCTAACCCTAACCCGAATTCTATCCCTGACCCCCACCCGAAACCTTACCCTCACCCGTGCCCTAATCATAACCAGGACACCAACACTAACTTGTGCCCCCACACGTACGCTAACCCTTAATCGTTGTCGTACCCTAAACTGTACCCTAATCCCTCCCCATTTCCTAACACTAACCCTAACCCGAATCCTAACCCTGACCCTCACCTGAAGCCTTACCCTCACCCGTGCCCTAATCTTAACCAGGACACTAACACTAACCCTTGCCCTCACACGAACGCTAACACTTAAGCACTCTCGTACCCTAAGCTGTACCCTAATCCCTCTGCATTCCTTAACCCTAACCCTAACCCGAATCCTAACCCTGACCCTCAACCGAAGCCTTACCCTCACCCGTGCCCTAATCTTAACCAGGACACCAACACTAATTCGTGCCCTCACACGTACGCTAAACCTTAAGCGTTGTCGTACCCTAAATTGTACGCTAATCCCTCCCCATTCCTTAACCCTAACCCTAACCCCATCCCTAAACCTGACCCACTTCCGATGCCCTACCCTAACCAATGTCCTAATCTTAACCAGGACACAAACACTAACTCATGCCCTCAAACCTACGCTAACCCTTAAGCATTGTCGTACCCTATCCTGTACCCTAATCCCTCCCCATTCCCTAACCCTAACCCTAAGCGAAACCCTGAACGTGACCCTTTTCTGAGGCCTTACCTTCATCGGTGCCGTTGTCTTAACCAGTACACCAACACTAACTCGTGCCCTCACACTTACGCTAACCCTTAAGCATTGTCGTACCCTAACCTGTACCCTAATCTCTCTCCATTCCCTAACCCTAACCCTAACCCGAATCCTAACCCTGACCCTCACCAGAAACCTTACCCTCACCCGTGCCCTAATCTTAACCAGGACACCAAGACTAACTCGTGCCCTCACACGTACGCTAACACTAAACCGCAGCGGTACCCTAACCTGTACCCTAATCCCTCTCCATTCCCTAACCCTAACCCTAACCTGAAACCTAACCATGACACTCACCCGAAACTTTACCCTCACCCGTGTCCTAATTTTAACCAGTACATCAACACTAACCCATGCCCTCTAACGTACGCCAACCCTAAGCCATTGCCGTACCATAACCTGTACCCTAATCAATCCCCATTCCCTAACCCTAACCCTAACTCTAACCCTTAACGTGACCCTCTTCCGAGGCCTTACCCTCACCCGTGCCCTAATCGTAAGCAGTACACTAACACTAACTAGTGACCTCACACGTACGCTAAACCTTAAGCGTTGTGGTACCCTAAACTGTGCCCTTATATCTCCCCATTCCCTAACCCTAACCCTAACCCGAATTCTATCCCTGACCCTCACCCGACACCTTACCCTCACCCGTGCCCTAATCTTAACCAGGACACCAACACTAACTTGTGCCCTCACACGTACGCTAACCCTTAATCGTTGTCGTACCCTAAACTGTACCCTAATCCCTCCCCATTCCCTAACCCTAACCCTAACCCGAATCCTAACCCTGACCCTCACCTGAAGCCTTACCCTCACCCGTGCCCTAATCTTAACCAGGACACTAACTCTAACACTTGCCCTCACACGAACGCTAACCCTTAAGCACTGTCATACCCTAAGCTGTACCCTAATCCCTCTGCATTCCTTAACCCTAACCCTAACCTGAATCCTAACCCTGACCCTCACCCGAAGCCTTACCCTCACCCGTGCCCTAATCTTAACCAGGATACCAACACTAACTCGTGCCCTCACACGTACGCTAAACCTTAAGCGTTGTCGTACCCTAAATTGTACCCTAATCCCTCCCCATTCCTTAATCCTAACCCTAACCCCATCCCTAAACCTGACCCACTTCCGATGCCCTACCCTAACCAATGCCCTAATCTTAACCAGTACACAAACACTAACTCATGCCCTCAAACGTACGCTAACCCTTAAGCATTGTCGTACCCTATCCTGTACCCTAATCCCTCCCCATTCCCTAACCCTAACCCTAAGCGAATCCCTGAACGTGACCCTTTTCCGAGTCCTTACCCTCATCGGTGCCGTTGTCTTAACCAGTACACCAACACTAACTCGTGCCCTCACACTTACGCTAACCCTTAAGCATTGTTGTACCCTAACCTGTACCCTAATCCCTCTCCATTCCCTAACCCTAACCCTAACCCGAATCCTAAACCTGACCCTCACCCGAAGCCTTACCCTCACCCGTGCCCTAATCTTAACCAGGACACCAAGACTAACTCGTGCCCTCAAACGTACGGTAACACTAAACCGCAGAGGTACCCTAACCTGTACCCTAATCCCTCTCCATTCCCTAACCCTAACCCTAAGCTGAAACCTAACCATGACACTCATCCGAAACTTTACACTCACCCGTGTCCTAATTTTAACCAGTACATCAACACTAACCCATGCCCTCTAACGTACGCCAACCCTAAGCCATTGCCGTACCCTAACCTGTACCCTAATCAATCCCCATTCCCTAACCCTAACCCTTACCCTAATCCTTAACGTGACCCTCTTCCGAGGCCTTACCCTCACCCGTGCCCTAATCGTAAGCAGTACACTAACACTAACTAGTGACATCACACGTACGCTAAACCTTTAGCGTTGTGGTACCCTAAAATGTGCCCTAATATCTCCCCATTCCCTAACTCTAACCCTAACCCGAATTCTATCCCTGACCCTCACCCGAAACCTTACCCTCACCCGTGACCTAATCTTAACCAGGACACCAACACTAACTTGTGCCCTCACACGTACGCTAACCCTTAATCGTTGTCGTACCTTAAACTGTACCCTAATCCCTCCCCATTCCCTAACCCTAACCCTAACCCGAATCCTAACCCTGACCCTCACCTGAAGCCTTACCCTCACCCGTGCCCTAATCTTAACCAGGACACTAACACTAACCCTTGCCCTCACACGAACGCTAACCCTTAAGCACTGTCGTACCCTAAGCTGTACCCTAATCCCTCTGCATTCCTTAACCCTTACCCTAACCCGAATCCTAACCCTGACCCTCACCCGAAGCCTTACCCTCACCCGTGCCCTAATCTTAACCAGGACACCAAGACTAACTCGTGCCCTCAAACGTACGGTAACACTAAACCGCAGCGGTACCCTAACCTGTACCCTAATCCCTCTCCATTCCCTAACCCTAACCCTAACCTGAAACCTAACCATGACACTCACCCGAAACTTTACCCTCACCCGTGTCCTAATTTTAACCAGTACATCAACACTAACCCATGCCCTCCAACGTACGCCAACCCTAAGACATTGCCGTACCCTAACTTGTACCCTAATCAATCCCCATTCCCTAACCCTAACCCTAAACCTAACCTTTAACGTGACCCTCTTCCGAGGCCTTACCCTCACCCGTGCCCTAATCGTACGCAGTACACTAACACTAACTAGTGAACTCACACGTACGCTAAACCTTAAGCGCTGTGGTACCCTAAACTGTGCCCTAATATCTCCCCATTCCCTAACCCTAACCCTAACCCGAATTCTATCCCTGACCCTCACCCGAAACCTTACCCTCACCCGTGCCCTAATCTTGACCAGGACACCAACACTAACTTGTGCCCTCACATGTACGCTAAGTCTTAATCGTTGTCGTACCCTAAACTGTACCCTAATCCCTCCCCATTCCCTAACCCTAACCCTAACCCGAATCCTAACCCTGACCCTCACCTGAAGCCTTACCCTCACCCGTGCCCTAATCTTAACCAGGACACTAACACTAACCCTTGCCCTCACACGAACGCTAACCCTTAAGCACTGTCGTACCCTAAGCTGTACCTTAATCCCTCTGCATTCCTTAACCCTAACCCTAACCCGAATCCTAACCCTGACCCTCACCAGAAGCCTTACCCTCACCCGTGCCCTAATCTTAACCAGGACACCAACACTAACTCGTGCCCTCACACGTACGCTACACCTTAAGCGTTGTCGTACCCTAAATTGTACCCTAATCCCTCCCCATTCCTTAACCCTAAGCCTAACCCCATCCGTAAACCTGACCCACTTCCGATGCCCTACCCTAACCAATGCCCTAATCTTAACCAGTACACAAACACTAACTCATGCCCTCAAACATACGCTAACCCTTAAGCATGGTCGTACCCTATCCTGTACCCTAATCCCTCCCCATTCCCTAACCCTAACCCTAAGCGAAACCCTGAACGTGACCCTTTTCCGAGGCCTTACCCTCATCGGTGCCGTTGTCTTAACCAGTACACCAACACTAACTCGTGCCCTCACACTTACGCTAACCCTTAAGCATTGTTGTACCCTAACCTATACCCTAATCCCTCTCCATTCCCTAACCCTAACCCTAACCCGAATCCTAACCCTGACCCTCACCCGAAGCCTTACCCTCACCCGTGCCCTAAACTTAACCAGGACACCAAGACTAATTCGTGCCCTCAAACGTACGCTAACACTAAACCGCAGCGGTACCCTAACCTGTACCCTAATCCCTCTCCATTCCCTAACCCTAACCCTAACCTGAAACCTAACCATGACACTCACCTGAAACTTTACCCTCACCCGTGTCCTAATTTTAACCAGTACATCAACACTAACCCATGCCCTCTAACGTACGCCAACCCTAAGCCATTGCCGTACCCTAACCTGTACCCTAATCAATCCCCATTCCCTAACCCTAACCCTAACCCTAACCCTTAACGTGACCCTCTTCCGAGGCCTTACCCTCACCCGTGCCCTAATCGTAAGCAGTACACTAACACTAACTAGTGACCTCACACGTACGCTAAACCTTAAGCGTTGTGGTACCCTAAACTGTGCCCTAATATCTCCCCATTCCCTAACCCTAACCCTAACCCGAATTCTATCCCTGACCCTCACCCGAAACCTTACCCTCACCCGTGACCTAATCTTAACCAGGACACCAACACTAACTTGTGCCCTCACACGTACGCTAACCCTTAATCGTTGTCGTACCTTAAACTGTACCCTAATCACTCCCCATTCCCTAACCCTAACCCTAACCCGAAACCTAACCCTGACCCTCACCTGAAGCCTTACCTTCACCCGTGCCCTAATCTTAACCAGGACACTAACACTAACCCCTGCCCTCACACGAACGCTAACCCTTAAGCACTGTCATACCCTAAGCTGTACCCTAATCCCTCTGCATTCCTTAACCCTTACCCTAACCCGAATCCTAACCCTGACCCTCACCCGAAGCCTTACCCTCACCCGTGCCCTAATCTTAACCAGGACACCAAGACTAACTCGTGCCCTCAAACGTACGCTAACACTAAACCGCAGCGGTACCCTAACCTGTACCCTAACCCCTCTCCATTCCCTAACCCTAACCCTAACCTGAAACCTAACCATGACACTCACCCAAAACTTTACCCTCACCCCTGTCCTAATTTTAACCAGTACATCAACACTAACCCATGCCCTCTAACGTACGCTAACCCTAAGCCATTGCCGTAACCTAACCTGTACCCTCATCAATCCCCATTCCCTAACACTAACCCAAACCCTAACCCTTAACGTGACCCTCTTCCGAGGCCTTACCCTCACCCGTGCCCTAATCGTAAGTAGTACACTAACACTAACTAGTGACCTCACACGTACGCTAAACCTTAAGCGTTGTGGTACCCTAAACTCTGCCCTAATATCTCCCCATTCCCTAATCCTAACCCTAACCCGAATTCTATCCCTGACCCTCACCCGAAACCTTACCCTCACCCGTGCCCTAATCTTAACCAGGACACCAACACTAATTTGTGCCCTCACACGTACGCTAATCCTTAATTGTTGTCGTACCCTAAACTGTACCCTAATCCCTCCCCATTCCCTAACCCTAACCCTAACCCGAATCCTAACCCTGACCCTCACCTGAAGCCTTAACCTCACCCGTGCCCTAATCTTAACCAGGACACTAACACTAACCCTTGCCCTCACACGAACGCTAACCCTTAAGCACTGCCGTACCCTAAGCTGTACCCTAATCCCTCTGCATTCCTTAACCCTAACCCTAACCCGAATCCTAACCCTGACCCTCACACGAACCCTTACCCTCACCCGTGCCCTAATCTTAAGCAGGACACCAACACTAACTCGTGCCCTCACACGTACGCTAAACCTTAAGCGTTGTCGTACCCTAAATTGTACCCTAATCCCTCCCCATTCCTTAACGCTAACCCTAACCCCATCCCTAAACCTGACCCACTTCCGATGCCCTACCCTAACCAATGCCCTAATCTTAACCAGTACACAAACACTAACTCATGCCCTCAAACGTACGCTAACCCTTAAGCATTGTCGTACCCTATACTGTACCCTAATCCCTCCCCATTCCCTAACCCTAACCCTAAGCGAAACCCTGAAGATGACCCTTTTCCGAGGCCTTACCCTCATCGGTGCCGTTGTCTTAACCAGTACACCAACACTAACTCGTGCCCTCACACTTACGCTAACCCTTAAGCATTGTCGTACCCTAACCTGTACCCTAATCCCTCTCCATTCCCTAACCCTAACCCTAACCCGAATCCTAACCCTGACCCTCACCCGAAGCCTTACCCTCACCCGTGCCCTAATCTTAACCAGGACACCAAGACTAACTCGTGCCCTCAAACGTACGCTAACACTAAACCGCAGAGGTACCCTAACCTGTACCCTAATCCCTCTCCATTCCCTAACCCTAACCCTAAGCTGAAACCTAACCATGACACTCATCCGAAACTTTACACTCACCCGTGTCCTAATTTTAACCAGTACATCAACACTAACCCATGCCCTCTAACGTACGCCAACCCTAAGCCATTGCCGTACCCTAACCTGTACCCTAATCAATCCCCATTCCCTAACCCTAACCCTTACCCTAATCCTTAACGTGACCCTCTTCCGAGGCCTTACCCTCACCCGTGCCCTAATCGTAAGCAGTACACTAACACTAACTAGTGACATCACACGTACGCTAAACCTTAAGCGTTGTGGTACCCTAAACTGTGCCCTAATATCTCCCCATTCCCTAACTCTAACCCTAACCCGAATTCTATCCCTGACCCTCACCCGAAACCTTACCCTCACCCGTGGCCTAATCTTAACCAGGACACCAACACTAACTTGTGCCCTCACACGTACGCTAACCCTTAATCGTTGTCGTACCTTAAACTGTACCCTAATCCCTCCCCATTCCCTAACCCTAACCCTAACCCGAATCCTAACCCTGACCCTCACCTGAAGCCTTACCCTCACCCGTGCCCTAATCTTAACCAGGACACTAACACTAACCCTTGCCCTCACACGAACGCTAACCCTTAAGCACTGTCGTACCCTAAGCTGTACCCTAATCCCTCTGCATTCCTTAACCCTTACCCTAACCCGAATCCTAACCCTGACCCTCACCCGAAGCCTTACCCTCACCCGTGCCCTAATCTTAACCAGGACACCAAGACTAACTCGTGCCCTCAAACGTACGCTAACACTAAACCGCAGCGGTACCCTAACCTGTACCCTAATCCCTCTCCATTCCCTAACCCTAACCCTAACCTGAAACCTAACCATGACACTCACCCGAAACTTTACCCTCACCCGTGTCCTAATTTTAACCAGTACATCAACACTAACCCATGCCCTCCAACGTACGCCAACCCTAAGCCATTGCCGTACCCTAACTTGTACCCTAATCAATCCCCATTCCCTAACCCTAACCCTAAACCTAACCTTTAACGTGACCCTCTTCCGAGGCCTTACCCTCACCCGTGCCCTAATCGTAAGCAGTACACTAACACTAACTAGTGACCTCACACGTACGCTAAACCTTAAGCGTTGTGGTACCCTAAACTGTGCCCTAATATCTCCCCATTCCCTAACCCTAACCCTAACCCGAATTCTATCCCTGACCCTCACCCGAAACCTTACCCTCACCCGTGCCCTAATCTTGACCAGGACACCAACACTAACTTGTGCCCTCACACGTACGCTAAGTCTTAATCGTTGTCGTACCCTAAACTGTACCCTAATCCCTCCCCATTCCCTAATCCTAACCCTAACCCGAATCCTAACCCTGACCCTCACCTGAAGCCTTACCCTCACCCGTGCCCTAATCTTAACCAGGACACTAACACTAACCCTTGCCCTCACACGAACGCTAACCCTTAAGCACTGTCGTACCCTAAGCTGTACCTTAATCCCTCTGCATTCCTTAACCCTAACCCTAACCCGAATCCTAACCCTGACCCTCACCAGAAGCCTTACCCTCACCCGTGCCCTAATCTTAACCAGGACACCAACACTAACTCGTGCCCTCACACGTACGCTACACCTTAAGCGTTGTCGTACTCTAAATTGTACCCTAATCCCTCCCCATTCCTTAACCCTAAGCCTAACCCCATCCCTAAACCTGACCCACTTCCGAAGCCCTACCCTAACCAATGCCCTAATCTTAACCAGTACACAAACACTAACTCATGCCCTCAAACATACGCTAACCCTTAAGCATTGTCGTACCCTATCCTGTACCCTAATCCCTCCCCATTCCCTAACCCTAACCCTAAGCGAAACCCTGAACGTGACCCTTTTCCGAGGCCTTACCCTCATCGGTGCCGTTGTCTTAACCAGTAAACCAACACTAACTCGTGCCCTCACACTTACGCTAACCCTTAAGCATTGTTGTACCCTAACCTGTACCCTAATCCCTCTCCATTCCCTAACCCTAACCCTAACCCGAATCCTAACCCTGACCCTCACCCGAAGCCTTACCCTCACCCGTGCCCTAAACTTAACCAGGACACCAAGACTAATTCGTGCCCTCAAACGTACGCTAACACTAAACCGCAGCGGTACCCTAACCTGTACCCTAATCCCTCTCCATTCCCTAACCCTAACCCTAACCTGAAACCTAACCATGACACTCACCTGAAACTTTACCCTAACCCGTGTCCTAATTTTAACCAGTACATCAACACTAACCCATGCCCTCTAACGTACGCCAACCCTAAGCCATTGCCGTACCCTAACCTGTACCCTAATCAATCCCCATTCCCTAACCCTAACCCTAACCCTAACCCTTAACGTGACCCTCTTCCGAGGCCTTACCCTCACCCGTGCCCTAATCGTAAGCAGTACACTAACACTAACTAGTGACCTCACACGTACGCTAAACCTTAAGCGTTGTGGTACCCTAAACTGTGCCCTAATATCTCCCCATTCCCTAACCCTAACCCTAACCCGAATTCTATCCCTGACCCTCACCCGAAGCCTTACCCTCACCCGTGCCCTAATCTTAACCAGGACACCAAGACTAACTCGTGCCCTGAAACGTACGCTAACACTAAACCGCAGCGGTACCCTAACCTGTACCCTAACTCCTCTCCATTCCCTAACCCTAACCCTAACCTGAAACCTAACCATGACACTCACCCAAAACTTTACCCTCACCCCTGTCCTAATTTTAACCAGTACATCAACACTAACCCATGCCCTCTAACGTACGCTAACCCTAAGCCATTGCCGTAACCTAACCTGTACCCTGATCAATCCCCATTCCCTAACACTAACCCAAACCCTAACCCTTAACGTGACCCTCTTCCGAGGCCTTACCCTCACCCGTGCCCTAATCGTAAGTAGTACACTAACACTAACTAGTGACCTCACACGTACGCTAAACCTTAAGCGTTGTCGTACCCTAAATTGTACCCTAATCCCTCCCCATTCCCTAACCCTAACCCTAAGCGAAACCCTGAAGATGACCCTTTTCCGAGGCCTTACCCTCATCGGTGCCGTTGTCTTAACCAGGACACCAACACTAACTCGTGCCCTCACACTTACGCTAACCCTTAAGCATTGTCGTACCCTAACCTGTACCCTAATCCCTCTCCATTCCCTAACCCTAACCCTAACCCGAATCCTAACCCTGACCCTCACCCGAAGCCTTACCCTCACCCGTGCCCTAAACTTAACCAGGACACCAAGACTAATTCGTGCCCTCAAACGTAAGCTAACACTAAACCGCAGCGGTACCCTAACCTGTACCCTAATCCCTCTCCATTCCCTAACCCTAACCCTAACCTGAAACCTAACCATTACACTCACCCGAAACTTTACCCTCACCCGTGTCCTAATTTTAACCAGTACATCAACACTAACCCATGCCCTCTAACGTACGCCAACCCTAAGCCATTGCCGTACCCTAACCTGTACCCTAATCAATCCCCATTCCCTAACCCTAACCCTAACCCTAACCCTTAACGTGACCCTCTTCCGAGGCCTTACCCTCACCCGTGCCCTAATCGTAAGCAGTACACTAACACTAACTAGTGACCTCACACGTACGCTAAACCTTAAGCATTGTGGTACCCTAAACTGTGCCCTAATATCTCCCCATTCCCTAACCCTAACCCTAACCCGAATTCTATCCCTGACCCTCACCCGAAACCTTACCCTCACCCGTGACCTAATCTTAACCAGGACACCAACACTAACTTGTGCCCTCACACGTACGCTAACCCTTAATCGTTGTCGTACCTTAAACTGTACCCTAATCCCTCCCCATTCCCTAACCCTAACCCTAACCCGAATCCTAACCCTGACCCTCACCTGAAGCCTTACCCTCACCCGTGCCCTAATCTTAACCAGGACACTAACACTAACCCCTGCCCTCACACGAACGCTAACCCTTAAGCACTGTCGTACCCTAAGCTGTACCCTAATCCCTCTGCATTCCTTAACCCTTACCCTAACCCGAATCCTAACCCTGACCCTCACCCGAAGCCTTACCCTCACCCGTGCCCTAATCTTAACCAGGACACCAAGACTAACTCGTGCCCTCAAACGTACGCTAAAACTAAACCGCAGCGGTACCCTAACCTGTACCCTAATCCCACTCCATTCCCTAACCCTAACCCTAACCTGAAACCTAACCATGACACTCACCCAAAACTTTACCCTCACCCCTGTCCTAATTTTAACCAGTACATCAACACTAACCCATGCCCTCTAACGTACGCTAACCCTAAGCCATTGCCGTAACCTAACCTGTACCCTGATCAATCCCCATTCCCTAACACTAACCCAAACCCTAACCCTTAACGTGACCCTCTTCCGAGGCCTTACCCTCACCCGTGCCCTAATCGTAAGTAGTACACTAACACTAACTAGTGACCTCACACGTACGCTAAACCTTAAGCGTTGTGGTACCCTAAACTCTGCCCTAATATCTCCCCATTCCCTAATCCTAACCCTAACCCGAATTCTATCCCTGACCCTCACCCGAAACCTTACCCTCACCCGTGCCCTAATCTTAACCAGGACACCAACACTAATTTGTGCCCTCACACGTACGCTAATCCTTAATTGTTGTCGTACCCTAAACTGTACCCTAATCCCTCCCCATTCCCTAACCCTAACCCTAACCCGAATCCTAACCCTGACCCTCACCTGAAGCCTTAACCTCACCCGTGCCCTAATCTTAACCAGGACACTAACACTAACCCTTGCCCTCACACGAACGCTAACCCTTAAGCACTGCCGTACCCTAAGCTGTACCCTAATCCCTCTGCATTCCTTAACCCTAACCCTAACCCGAATCCTAACCCTGACCCTCACACGAACCCTTACCCTCACCCGTGCCCTAATCTTAAGCAGGACACCAACACTAACTCGTGCCCTCACACGTACGCTAAACCTTAAGCGTTGTCGTACCCTAAATTTTACCCTAATCCCTCCCCATTCCTTAACGCTAACCCTAACCCCATCCCTAAACCTGACCCACTTCCGATGCCCTACCCTAACCAATGCCCTAATCTTAACCAGTACACAAACACTAACTCATGCCCTCAAACGTACGCTAACCCTTAAGCATTGTCGTACCCTATCCTGTACCCTAATCCCTCCCCATTCCCTAACCCTAACCCTAAGCGAAACCCTGAAGATGACCCTTTTCCGAGGCCTTACCCTCATCGGTGCCGTTGTCTTAACCAGTACACCAACACTAATTCGTGCCCTCACACTTACGCTAACCCTTAAGCATTGTCGTACCCTAACCTGTACCCTAATCCCTCTCCATTCCCTAACCCTAACCCTAACACGAATCCTAACCCTGACCCTCACCCGAAGCCTTACCCTCACCCGTGCCCTAATCTTAACCAGGACACCAAGACTAACTCGTGCCCTCAAAAGAACGCTAACACTAAACCGCAGCGGTACCCTAACCTGTACCCTAAACCCTCTCCATTCCCTAACCCTAACCCTAACCTGAAACCTAACCATGACTCTCACCCGAAACTTTACCCTCACCCGTGTCCTAATTTTAACCAGTACATCAACACTAACCCATGCCCTCTAACGTACGCCAACCTTAAGCCATTGCCGTACCCTAACCTGTACCCTAATCAATCACCATTCCCTAACCCTAACCCTAACCCTAACCCTTAACGTGACGCTCTTCCGAGGCCTTACCCTCACCCGTGCCCTAATCGTAAGCAGTACACTAACACTAACTAGTGACCTCACACGTACGCTAAACCTTAAGCGTTGTGGTACCTTAAACTGTGCCCTAATATCTCCCCATTCCCTAACCCTAACCCTAACACGAATTCTATCCCTGACCCTCACCCGAAACCTTACCCTCACCCGTGCCCTAATCTTAACCAGGACACCAACACTAACTTGTACCCTCACACGTACGCTAACCCTTAATCGTTGTCGTACCCTAAACTGTACCCTAATCACTCCCCATTCCCTAACCCTAACCCTAACCCGAATCCTAACCCTGACCATCACCTGAAGCCTTACCCTCACCCGTGCCCTAATCTTAACCAGGACACTAACACTAACCCTTGCCCTCACACGAACGCTAACCCTTAAGCACTGTCGTACCCTAAGCTGTACGCTAATCCCTCTGCATTCCTTAACCCTAACCCTAACCCGAATCCTAACCCTGACCCTCACCCGAAGCCTTACCCTCACCCGTGCCCTAATCTTAACCAGGACACCAACATTAACTCGTGCCCTCACACGTACGCTAAACCTTAAGCGTTGTCGTACCCTAAATTGTACCCTAATCCCTCCCCATTCCCTAACCCTAACCCTAAGCGAAACCCTGAACGTGACCCTTTTCCGAGGCCTTACCCTCATCGGTGCCGTTGTCTTAACCAGTACACCAACACTAACTCGTGCCCTCACACTTACGCTAACCCTTAAGCATTGTCGTACCCTAACCTCTACCCTAATCCCTCTCCATTCCCTAACCCTAACCCTAACCCGAATCCTAACCCTGACCCTCACCCGAAGCCTTACCCTCACCCGTGCCCTAAACTTAACCAGGACACCAAGACTAATTCGTGCCCTCAAACGTACGCTAACACTAAACCGCAGCGGTACCCTATCCTGTACCCTAATCCCTCTCCATTCGCTAACCCTAACCCTAACCTGAAACCTAACCATGACACTCATCCGATACTTTACCCTCACCCGTGTCCTAATTTTAACTAGTACATCAACACTAACCCATGCCATCTTACGTACGTCAACCCTAAGCCATTGCCGTACCCTAACCTGTACCCTAATCAATCCCCATTCCCTAACCCTAACCCTAACCCTAACCCTTAACGTGACCCTCTTCTGAGGCCTTACCCTCACCCGTGCCCTAATCGGAAGCAGTACACTAACACTAACTAGTGACCTCACACGTACGCTAAACCTTAATCGTTGTCGTACCCTAAACTGTACCCTAATCCCTCCCCATTCCCTAACCCTAACCATAACCCGAATCCTAACCCTGACCCTCACCTGAAGCCTTACCCTCACCCGTGCCCTAATCTTAACCAGGACACTAACACTAACCCTTGCCCTCACACGAACGCTAACCCTTAAGCACTGTCGTACCCTAAGCTGTACCGTAATCCCTCTGCATTCCTTAACCCTAACCCTAACCCGAATCCTCACCCTGACCCTCACCCAAAGCCTTACCCTCACTCGTGCCCTAATCTTAACCAGGACACCAACACTAACTCGTGCCCTCACACGTACGCTAAACCTTAAGCGTTGTTGTACCCAAAATTGTACCCTAATCCCTCCCCATTCCTTAACCCTAACCCTAACCCCATCCCTAAACCTGACCCTCTTCCGATGCCCTACCCTAACCAATGCCCTAATCTTAACCAGGACACAAACACTAACTCATGCCCTCAAACGTACGCTAACCCTTAAGCATTGTCGTACCCTATCCTGTACCCTAATCCCTCCCCATTCCCTAACCTTAACCCTAAGCGAAACCCTGAACGTGACCCTTTTCCGAGGCCTTACCCTCATCGGTGCCGTTGTCTTAACCAGTACACCAACACTAACTCGTGCCCTCACACTTACGCTAACACTTAAGCATTGTCGTACCCTAACCTGTACCCTAATCCCTCTCCATTCCCTAACCCTTACCCTAACCCGAATCCTAACCCTGACCCTCACACGAAGCCTTACCCTCACCCGTGCCCTAATCTTAACCAGGACACCAAGACTAACTCGTGCCCTCAAAAGAACGCTAACACTAAACCGCAGCGGTACCCTAACCTGTACCCTAATCCCTATCCATTCCCTAACTCTAACCCTAACCTGAAACCTAACCATGACTCTCACCCGAAACTTTACCCTCACCCGTGTCCTAATTTTAACCAGTACATCAACACTAACCCATGCCCTCTAACGTACGCCAACCCTAAGCCATTGCCGTACCTTAACCTGTAACCTAATCAATCCCCATTCCCTAACCCTAACCCTAACCCTAACCCTTAACGTGACCCTCTTCCGAGGCCTTACCCTCACCCGTGCCCTAATCGTAAGCAGTACACTAACACTAACTAGTGACCTCACACGTACGCTAAACCTTAAGCGCTGTGGTACCCTAAACTGTGCCCTAATATCTCCCCATTCCCTAACCCTAACCCTAACCCGAATTCTATCCCTTACCCTCACCCGAAACCTTACTCTCACCCGTGCCCTAATCTTAACCAGGACACCAAGACTAACTCGTGCCCTCAAACGTACGCTAACACTAAACCGCAGCGGTACCCTAACCTGTACCCTAATCCCTCTACATTCCCTAACCCTAACCCTAACCTGAAACCTAACCATGACACTCACCCGAAACTTTACCCTCACCCGTGTCCTAATTTTAACCAGTACATCAACACTAACCCATGCCCTCTAACGTACGCCAACCCTAAGCCATTGCCGTACCCTTACCTGTACCCTAATCAATCCCCATTCCCTAACCCTAAACCTAACCCTAACCCTTAACGTGACCCTCTTCCGAGGCCGTACACTCACCCGTGCCCTAATCGTAAGCAGTACACTAACTCTAACTAGTGACCTCACACGTACGCTAAACCTTAAGCGTTGTGGTACCCTAAACTGTGCCCTAATATCTCCCCATTCCCTAACCCTAACCCTAACCCGAATTCTATCCCTGAACCTCACCCGATACCTTACCATCACCCGTGCCCTAATCTTAACCAGGACACCAACACTAACTTGTGCCCTCACACGTACGCTTACCGTTAATCGTTGTCGTACCCTAAACTGTACCCTAATCCCTCCCCATTCCCTAACCCTAACCCTAACCCGAATCCTAACCCTGACCCTCACCTGAAGCCTTACCCTCACCCGTGCGTTAATCTTAACCAGGACACTAACACTAACCCTTGCCCTCACACGAACGCTAACCCTTAAGCACTGTCGTACCCTAAGCTGTACCCTAATCCCTCTGCATTCCTTAACCCTAACCCTAACCCGAATCCTAACCCTGACCCTCACCTGAAGCCTTACCCTCACCCGTGCCCTAATCTTAACCAGGACACTAACACTAACCCTTGCCCTCACACGAACGCTAACCCTTAAGCACTGTCGTACCCTAAGCTGTACCCTAATCCCTCTGCATTCCTTAACCCTAACCCTAACCCGAATCCTAACCCTGACCCTCACCCGAAGCCTTACCCTCACCCGTGCTCTAATCTTAACCAGGACACCAAAACTAACTCGTGCCCTCACACGTACGGTAAACCTTAAACGTTGTCGTACCATTAATTGTACCCTAATCCCTCCCCATTCCTTAACCCTAACCCTAACCCCATCCCTAAACCTGACCCACTTCCGATGCCCTACCCTAACCAATGCCCTAATCTTAACCAGTACACAAACACTAACTCATGCCCTCCAACGTACGCTAACCCTTAAGCATTGTCGTACCCTATCCTGTACCCTAATCCCTCCCCATTCCCTAACACTAACCATAAGCGAAACCCTGAACCTGACCCTTTTCCGAGGCCTTACCCTCATCGGTGCCGTTGTCTTAACCAGTACACCAACACTAACTCGTGCCCTCACACTTACGCTAACACTTCAGCATTGTCGTACCCTAACCTGTACCCTAATCCCTCTCCATTCCCTAACCCTAACCCTAACCCGAATCCCAGCCCTGACCCTCACCCGAAGCCTTACCCTCACCCGTGCCCTAATCTTAACCAGGACACCAAGACTAACTCGTGCCCTCAAACGTACGCTAACACTAAACTGCAGCGGTACCCTAACCTGTACCCTAATCCCTCTCCATTCCCTAACCCTAACCCTAACCTGAAACCTAACCATGACACTCACCCGAAACTTTACCCTCACCCGTGTCCTAATTTTAACCAGTACATCAACACTAACCCATACCCTCTAACGTAAGCCAACCCTAAGCCATTGCCGTACCCTAACCTGTACCCTAATCAATCCCCATTCCCTAACCCTAAACCTAACCCTAACCGTTAACGTGACACTCTTCCGAGGCCTTACCCTCACCCGTGCCCTAATCGTAAGCAGTACACTAACACTAACTAGTGACCTCACACGTACGCTAAACCTTAAGCGTTGTGGTACCCTAAACTGTGCCCTAATATCTCCCCATTCCCTAACCCTAACCCGAATTCTATCCCTGAACCTCACCCGAAACCTTACCATCACCCGTGCCCTAATCTTAACCAGGACACCAACACTAACTTGTGCCCTCACACGTACACTTACCGTTAATCGTTGTCGTACCCTAAACTGTACCCTAATCCCTCCCCATTCCCTAACCCTAACCCTAACCCGAATCCTAACCCTGACCCTCACCTGAAGCCTTACCCTCACCCGTGCGTTAATCTTAACCAGGACACTAACACTAACCCTTGCCCTCACACGAACGCTAACCCTTAAGCACTGTCGTACCCTAAGCTGTACCCTAATCCCTCTGCATTCCTTAACCCTAACCCTAACCCGAATCCTATCCCTGACCCTCACCTGAAGCCTTACCCTCACCCGTGCCCTAATCTTAACCAGGACACTAACACTAACCCTTGCCCTCACACGAACGCTAACCCTTAAGCACTGTCGTACCCTAAGCTGTACCCTAATCCCTCTGCATTCCTTAACCCTAACCCTAACCCGAATCCTAACCCTGACCCTCACCCGAAGCCTTACCCTCACCCGTGCCCTAATCTTAACCAGGACACCAACACTAACTCGTGCCCTCACACGTACGCAAAACCTTAAGCGTTGTCGTACCCTAAATTGTACCCTAATCCCTCCCCATTCCTTAAACCTAACCCTAACCCCATCCCTAAACCTGACCCACCTCCGATGCCCTACCCTAATCAATGCCCTAATCTTAACCAGTACACAAACCCTAACTCATGCCCCCAAACGTACGCTAACCCTTAAGCTTTGTCGTATCCTATCCTGCACCCTAATCCCTCCCCATTCCCTAACCCTAACCCTAAGCAAAACCCTGAACGTTACCCTTTTCCGTGGCCTTACCCTCATCGGTGCCGTTGTCTTAACCAGTACACCAACACTAACTCGTGCCCTCACACTTACGCTAACCCTTAAGCATTGTCGTACCCTAACCTGTACCCTAATCCCTCTCCATTCCCTAACCCTAACCCTATCCCGAATCCTAACCCTGACCCTCACCCGAAGCCTTACCCTCACCCGTGCCCTAATCTTAACCAGGACACGAAGACTAACTCGTGCCCTCAAACGTACGCTAACACTAAACCGCAGCGGTACCCTAACCTGTACCCTAATCCCTCTCCATTCCCTTACCCTAAACCTATCCTGAAACCTAACCATGACACTCACCCGAAACTTTACCCTCACCCGTGTCCTAATTTTAACCAGTACATCAACACTAACCCATGCCCTCTAACGTACGCCAACCCTAAGCCATTGCCGTACCCTAACCTGTACCCTAATCAATCCCCATTCCCTAACCCTAACCCTAACCCTAACCCTTAACGTGACCGTCTTCCGAGGCCTTACCCTCACCCGTGCCCTAATCGTAAGCAGTACACTAACACTAACTAGTGACCTCACATGTACGCTTAACCTTAAGCGTTGTGGTACCCTAAACTGTGCCCTAATATCTCCCCATTCCCTAACCCTAACCCTAACCCGAATTCTATCCCTGACCCTCACCCGAAACCTTACCCGCACCTGTGCCCTAATCTTAACCAGGACACCAACACTAACTTGTGCCCTCACACGTACGCTAACCCTTAATCGTTGTCGTACCCTAAACTGTACCCTAATCCCTCCCCATTCCCTAACCCTAACCCTAACCCGAATCCTAACCCTGACCCTCACCTGAAGCCTTACCCTCACCCGTGCCCTAATCTTAACCAGGACACTAACACTAACCCTTGCCCTCACACGAACGCTAACGTTTAAGCACTGTCGTACCCTAAGCTGTACCCTAATCCCTCTGCATTCCTTAACCCTAACCCTAACCCGAATCCTAAACCTGACCCTCACCCGAAGCCTTACCCACACCCGTGCCCTAATCTTAACCAGGACACCAACACTAACTCGTGCCCTCACACGTACGCTAAACCTTAAGCGTTGTCGTACCCTAAATTGTACCCTAATCCCTCCCCATTCCTTAACCCTAACCCTAACCCCATCCCTAAACCTGACCCACTTCCGTTGCCCTACCCTAACCAATGCCGAAATCTTAACCAGGACACAAACACTAACTCATGCCCTCAAACGTACGCTAACCCTTAAGCATTGTTGTACCCTATCCTGTACCCTAATCCCTCCCCATTCCCTAACCCTAACCCTAAGCGAAACCCTGAACGTGACCCTTTTCCGAGACCTTACCCTCATCTGTGCCCTTGTCTTAACCAGTACACCAACACTAACTCGTGCCCTCACACTTACGCTAACCCTTAAGAATTGTCGTACCCTAACCTGTACCCTAATCCCTCTCCATTCGCTAACCCTAACCCTAACCCGAATCCTAACCCTGACCCTCACCCGAAGCCTTACCCTCACCCGTACCCTAATCTTAACCAGGACACCAAGACTAACTCGTGCCCTCAAACGTACGCTAACACTAAACCACAGCGGTACCCTAACCTGTACCCTAATCCCTCTCCATTCCCTAACCCTAACCCTAACCTGAAACCTAACCATGACACTCACCCGAAACTTTACCCTCACCCGTGTCCTAATTTTAACCAGTACATCAACACTAACCCATGCCCTCTAACGTACGCCAACCCTAAGCCATTGCCGTACCCTAACCTGTACCCTAATCAATCCCCATTTCCTAACCTTAACCCTAACCCTAAACCTTAACGTGACCCTCTTCCGAGGCCTTACCCTCACCCGTGCCCTAATCGTAAGCAGTACACTAACACTAACTAGTGACCGCACACGTACGCTAAACCTTAAGCGTTGTGGTACCCTAAACTGTGCCCTAATATCTCCCCATTTCCTAACCCTAACCCTAACCCGAATTCTATCCCTGACCCTCACCCGAAACCTTACCCTCACCCGTGCCCTAATCTTAACCAGGACACCAACACTAACTTGTGCCCTCACACGTACGATAACCCTTAATCGTTGTCGTACCCTAAACTGTACCCTAATCCCTCCCCATTTCCTAACCCTAACCCTAACCCGAATCCTAACCCTGACCCTCACCTGAAGCCTTACCCACACCCGTGCCCTAATCTTAAGCAGGACACTAACACTAACCCTTGCCCTCACACGAACGCTAACACTTAAGCACTGTCGTACCCTAAGCTGTACCCTAATCCCTCTGCATTCCTTAAGCGTAACCCTAACACGAATCCTAACCCTGACCCTCACCCGAAGCCTTACCCTCACCCGTGCCCTAATCTTAACAAGGACACCAACACTAACTCGTGCCCTCAGACGTACGATAAACCTTAAGAATTGTCGTACCCTAAATTGTACCCTAATCCCTCCCCATTCCTTAACCCTAACCCTAACCCCATCCCTAAACCTGACCCACTTCCGATGCCCTACCCTAACCAATGCCCTAATCTTAACCAGTACACAAACACTAACTCATGCCCTCAAACGTACGCTAACCCTTAAGCATTGTCGTACCCTATCCTGTACCCTAATCCCTCCCCATTCCCTAACCCTAACCCTAAGCAAAACCCTGAACGTTACCCTTTTCCGTGGCCTTACCCTCATCGGTGCCGTTGGCTTAACCAGTACACCAACACTAACTCGTGCCCTCACACTTACGCTAACCCTTAAGCATTGTCGTACCCTAACCTGTACCCTAATCCCTCTCCATTCCCTAACCCTAACCCTAACCCGAATCCTAACGCTGACCCTCACCCGAAGCCTTACCCTCACCCGTGCCCTAATCTTAACCAGGACACCAAGACTAACTCGTGCCCTCAAACGTACGCTAACACTAAACCGCAGCGGTACCCTAACCTGTACCCTAATCCCTCTCCATTCCCTAACCCTAACCCTAACCTGAAACCTAACCATGACACTCACCCGAAACTTTACCCTCACCTGTGTCCTAATTTTAACCAGTACATCAACACTAACCCATGCCCTCTAACGTACGCCAACCCTAAGCCACTGCTGTACCCTTACCTGTACCCTAATCAATCGCCATTCCCTAACCCTAACCCTAACCCTAACCCTTAACGTGACCGTCTTCCGAGGCCTTACCCTCACCCGTGCCCTAATCGTAAGCAGTACACTAACACTAACTGGTGACCTCACACGTACGCTAAACCTTAAGCGTTGTGGTACCCTAAACTGTGCCCTAACATCTCCCCATTCCCTAACCCTAACCCTAACCCGAATTCTAACCCTGACCCTCACCCGAAACCTTACCCTCACCCGTGCCCTAATCTTAACCAGGACACCAACACTAACTTGTGCCCTCACACGTACGCTAACCCTTAATCGTTGTCGTACCCTAAACTGTACCCTAATCCCTCCCCATTCCCTAACCCTAACCCTAACCCGAATCCTAACCCTGACCCTCACCTTAAGCCTTACCCTCACCCGTGCCCTAATCTTAACGAGGACACTAACACTAACCCTTGCCCTCACACGAACGCTAACCCTTAAGCACTGTCGTACCCTAAGCTGTATCCTAATCCCTCTGCATTCCTTAACCCTAACCCTAACCCGAATCCTAACCCTGACCCTCACACGAACCCTTACCCTCACCCGTGCCCTAATCTTAACCAGGACACCAACACTAACTCGTGCCCTCACAGGTACGCTAAACCTTAAGCGTTGTCGTACCCTAAATTGTACCCTAATCCCTCCCCATTCCTTAACCCTAACCCTAACCCCATCCCTAAACCTGACCCACTTCCGATGCCCTACCCTAACCAAGGCCCTAATCTTAACCAGGACACAAACACTAACTCATGCCCTCAAACGTACGCTAACCCTTATGCATTGTCGTACCCTATCCTGTACCCTAATCCCTCCCCATTCCCTAACCCTAACCCTAAGCGAAACCCTGCACGTGACCCTTTTCCGAGGCCTTACCCTCATCGGTGCCGTTGTCTTAACCAGTACACCAACACTAACTCGTGCCCTCACACTTACGCTAACCTTTAAGCATTCTCGTACCCTAACCTGTACCCTAATCCCTCTCCATTCCCTAACCCTAACCCTAACCCGAATCCTAACCCTGACCCTCACCCGAAGCCTTACCCTCACCCGTGCCCTAATCTTAACCAGGACACCAAGACTAACTCGTGCCCTCAAACGTACGCTAACACTAAACCGCAGCGGTACCCTAACCTGTAACCTAATCCCACTCCATTCCCTAACCCTAACCCTAACCTGAAACCTAACCATGACACTCACCCGAAACTTTACCCTCACCCGTGTCCTAATTTTAACCAGTACATCAACACTAACCCATGCCCTCTAACGTACGCCAACCCTAAGCCATTGCCGTACCCTAACCTGTGCCCTAATCAATCCCCATTCCCTAACCCTAACCCTAACCCTAACCCTTAACGTGACCCTCTTCCGAGGCCTTACCCTCACCCGTGCCCTAATCGTAAGCAGTACACTAACACTAACTAGTGACCTCACACTTACGCTAAACCTTAAGCGTTGTGGTACCCTAAACTGTGCCCTAATATCTCCCCATTCCCTAACCCTAACCCTAACCCGAATTCTATCCCTGACCCTCACCTGAAACCTTACCCGCACCCATGTCCTAATCTTAACCAGGACACCAACACTAACTTGTGCCCTCACACGTACGCTAACCCTTAATCGTTGGCGTACCCTAAACTGTACCCTAATCCCTCCCCATTCCCTAATCCTAACCCTAACCCGAATCCTAACCCTGACCCTCACCTGAAGCCTTACCCTCACCCGTGCCCTAATCTTAACCAGGACACTAACACTAACCCTTGCCCTCACACGAACGCTAACCCTTAAACACTGTCGTACCCTAAGCTGTACCCTAATCCCTCTGCATTCCTTAACCCTAACCCTAACCCGAATCCTAACCCTGACCCTCACCCGAAGCCTTACCCTCACCCGTGCCCTAATCTTAACCAGGACACCAACACTAACTCGTGCCCTCACACGTACGCTAAACCTTAAGCGTTGTCGTACCCTAAATTGTACCCTAATCCCTCCCCATTCCTTAACCCTAACCCTAAACCCATCTCTAAACCTGACCCACTTCCGATGCCCTACCCTAACCAATGCCCTAATCTTAACCAGTACACAAACACTAACTCATGCCCTCAAACGTACGCTAACCCTTAAGCATTGTCGTACCCTATCCTGTACCCTAATCCCTCCCCATTCCCTAACCCTAACCCTAAGCCAAACCCTGAACGTGACCCTTTTCCGAGGCCTTACACTCATCGGTGCCGTTGTCTTAACCAGTACACCAACACTAACTCGTGCCCTCACACTTACGCTAACCCTTAAGCATTGTCGTACCCTAGCCTTTCCCCTAATCCTTCTCCATTCCCTAACCCTAACCCTAACCCGAATCCTAACCCTGACCCTCACCCGAAGCCTTACCCTCACCCGTGCCCTAATCTTAACCAGGACACCAAGACTAACTCGTGCCCTCAAAAGTACGCTAACACTAAACCGCAGCGGTACCCTAACCTGTACCCTAATCCCACTCCATTCCCTAACCCTAACCCTAACCTGAAACCTAACCATGACACTCACCCGAAACTTTACCCTGACCCGTGTCCTAATTTTAACCAGTACATCAACACTAACCCATGCCCTCTAACGTACGCCAACCCTAAGCCATTGCCGTACCCTAACCTGTACCCTAATCAATCCCCATTCCCTAACCCTAACCCTAACCCTAACCCTTAACGTGACCCTCTTCCGAGGGCTTACCCTCACCCGTGCCCTAATCGTAAGCAGTACACTAACACTAACTAGTGACCTCACACGTACGCTAAACCTTAAGCGTTGTGGTACCCTAAACTGTGCCCTAATATCTCCCCATTCCCTAACCCTAACCCTAACCCGAATTCTATCCCTGACCCTCACCCGAAACTTTACCCGCACCCGTACCCTAATCTTAACCAGGACACCAACACTAACTTGTGCCCTGACACGTACGCTAACCCTTAATCGTTGTCGTACCCTAAACTGTACCCTAATCCCTCCCCATTCCCTAATCCTAACCCTAACCCGAATCCTAACCCTGACCCTCACCTGAAGCCTTACCCTCACCCGTGCCCTAATCTTAACCAGGACACTAACACTAACCCTTGCCCTCACACGAACGCTAACCGTTAAACACTGTCGTACGCTAAGCTGTACCCTAATCCCTCTGCATTCCTTAACCCTAACCCTAACCCGAATCCTAACCCTGACCCTCACCCGAAGCCTTACCCTCACCCGTGCCCTAATCTTAACCAGGACACCAACACTAACTCGTGCCCTCACACGTACGCTAAACCTTAAGCGTTGTCGTACCCTAAATTGAACCCTAATCCCTCCCCATTCCTTAACCCTAACCCTAAACCCATCCCTAAACCTGACCCACTTCCGATGCCCTACCCTAACCAATGCCCTAATCTTAACCAGTACACAAACACTAACTCATGCCCTCAAACGTACGCTAACCCTTAACCATTGTCGTACCCTATCCTGTACCCTAATCCCTCCCCATTCCTTAACCCTAACCATAAGCCAAACCCTGAACGTGACCCTTTTCCGAGGCCTTACCCTCATCGGTGCCGTTGTCTTAACCAGTACACCAACACTAACTCGTGCCCTCACACTTACGCTAACCCTTAAGCATTGTCGTACCCTAGCCTGTATCCTAATCCTTCTCCATTCCCTAACCCTAACCCTAACCCGAATCCTAACCCTGACCCTCACCCGAAGCCTTACCCTCACCCGTGCCCTAATCTTAACCAGGACACCAAGACTAACTCGTGCCCTCAAACGTACGCTAACACTAAACCGCAGCGGTGCCCTAACCTGTACCCTAATCCCACTCCATTCCCTAACCCTAACCCTAACCTGAAACCTAACCATGACACTCACCCGAAACTTTACCCTCACCCGTGTCCTAATTTTAACCAGTACATCAACACTAACCCATGCCCTCTAACGTACGCCAACCCTAAGCCATTGCCGTACCCTAACCTGTACCCTAATCAATCCCCATTCCCTAACCCTAACCCTAACCCTAACCCTTAACGTGACCCTCTTCCGAGGCCTTACCCTCACACGTGCCCTAATCGTAAGCAGTACACTAACACTAACTAGTGACCTCACACGTACGCTAAACCTTAAGCGTTGTGGTACCCTAAACTGTACCCTAATCCCTCCCCATTCCCTAATCCTAACCCTAACCCGAATCCTAACCCTGACCCTCACCTGAAGCCTTACCCTCACCCGTGCCCTAATCTTAACCAGGACACTAACACTAACCCTTGCCCTCACACGAACGCTAACCCTTAAACACTGTCGTACCCTAAGCTGTACCCTAATCCCTCTGCATTCCTTAACCCTAACCCTAACCCGAATCCTAACCCTGACCCTCACCCAAAGCCTTACCCTCACCCGTGCCCTAATCTTAACCAGGACACCAACACTAACTCGTGCCCTCACACGTACGCTAAACCTTAAGCGTTGTCGTACCCTAAATTGTACCCTAATCCCTCCCCATTCCTTAACCCTAACCCTAAACCCATCCCTAAACCTGACCCACTTCCGATGCCCTATCGTAACCAATGCCCTAATCTTAACCAGTACACAAACACTAACTCATGCCCTCACACGTACGCTAACCCTTAAGCATTGTCGTACCCTATCCTGTACCCTAATCCCTCCCCATTCCCTAACCCTAACCCTAAGCCAAACCCTGAACGTGACCCTTTTCCGAGGCCTTACCCTCATCGGTGCCCTTGTCTTAACCAGTACACAAACACTAACTCGTGCCCTCACACTTATGCTAACCCTTAAGCATTGTCGTACCCTAACCTGTACCCTAATCCCTCTCCATTCCCTAACCCTAACCCTAACCCGAATCCTAACCCTGACCCTCACCTGAAGCCTTACCCTCACCCGTGCCCTAATCTTAACCAGGACACCAAGACTAACTCGTGCTCTCAAACGTACGCTAACACTAAACCGCAGCGGTACCCTAACCTCTACCCTATTCCCTCTCCATTCCCTAACCCTAACCCTAACCCGAATCCTAACCCTGACCCTCACCTGAAGCCTTACCCTCACCCGTGCCCTAATCTTAACCAGGACACCAAGACTAACTCGTGCCCTCAAACGTACGCTAACACTAAACCGCAGCGGTACCCTAACCTGTACCCTAATCCCTCTCCATTCCCTAACCCTAACCCTAACCTGAAACCTAACCATGACACTCACCCGAAACTTTACCCTCACCCGTGTCCTAATTTTAACCAGTACATCAACACTAACGCATGCCCTCTAACGTAGGCCAACCCTAAGCCATTGCCGTACCCTAACCTGTACCCTAATCAATCCCCATTCCCTAACCCTAACCCTAACCCTAACCCTTAACGTGACCCTCTTCCGAGGCCTTACCCTCACCCGTGATCTAATCGTACGCAGTACACTAACACTAACTAGTGACCTCACACGTACGCTAAACCTTAAGCGTTTTGGTACTCTAAACTGTGCCCTAATATCTCCCCATTCCCTAACCCTAACACTAACCCGAATTCTATCTCTGACCCTCACCCGAAACCTTACCCGCACCCGTGCCCTAATCTTAACCAGGACACCAACACTAACTTGTGCCCTCACACGTACGCTAACCCTTAATCGTTGGCGTACCCTAAACTGTACCCTAATCCCTCCCCATTCCCTAATCCTAACCCTAACCCGAATCCTAACCCTGACCCTCACCTGAAGCCTTACCCTCACCCGTGCCCTAATCTTAACCAGGACACTAACACTAACCCTTGCCCTCACACGAACGCTAACCCTTAAACACTGTCGTACCCTAAGCTGTACCCTAATCCCTCTGCATTCCTTAACTCTAACCCTAACCCGAATCCTAACCCTGACCCTCACCCGAAACCTTACCCTCACCCGTGCCCTAATCTTAACCAGGACACCAACACTAACTCGTGCCCTCACACGTACGCTAAACCTTAAGCGTTGTCGTACCCTAAATTGTACCCTAATCCCTCCCCATTCCTTAACCCTAACCCTAAACCCATCCCTAAACCTGACCCACTTCCGATGTCCTACCCTTACCAATGCCCTAATCTTAACCAGTACACAAACACTAACTCATGCCCTCAAACGTACGCTAACCCTTAAGCATTGTCGTACCCTATCCTGTACCCTAATCCCTCCCCATTCCCTAACCCTAACCCTAAGCCAAACCCTGAACGTGACCCTTTTCCGAGGCCTTACCCTCATCGGTGCCCTTGTCTTAACCAGTACACCAACACTAACTCGTGCCCTCACACTTACGCTAACCCTTAAGCATTGTCGTACCCTAACCTGTACCCTAATCCCTCTCCATTCCCTAACCCTAACCCTAACCCGAATCCTAACCCTGACCCTCACCTGAAGCCTTACCCTCACCCGTGCCCTAATATTAACCAGGACACCAAGACTAACTCGTGCCCTTAAATGTACGCTAACACTAAACCGCAGCGGTACCCTAACCTGTACCCTAATCCCTCTCCATTCCCTAACCCTAACCCTAACCTGAAACCTAACCATGACACTCACCCGAAACTTTACCCTCACCCCTGTCCTAATTTTAACCAGTACATCAACACTAACCCATGCCCTCTAACGTACGCCAACCCTAAGCCATTGCCGTACCCTAACCTGTACCCTAATCAATCCCCATTCCCTAACCCTAACCCTAACCCTAACCCTTAACGTGACCCTCTTCCGAGGCCTTACCCTCACCCGTGCCCTAATCGTAAGCAGTACACTAACACTAACTAGTGACCTCACACGTACGCTAAACCTTAAGCGTTGTGGTACCCTAAACTGTGCCCTAATATCTCCCCATTCCCTAACCCTAACCCTAACCCGAATTCTATCCCTGACCCTCACCCGAAACCTTACCCTCACCCGTGCCCTAAACTTAACCAGGACACCAACACTAACTTGTGCCCTCACACGTACGCTAACCCTTAATCGTTGTCGTACCCTAAACTGTACCCTAATCCCTCCCCATTCCCTAACCCTAACCCTAACCCGAATCCTAACCCTGACCCTCACCCGAAGCCTTACCCTCACCCGTGCCCTAATCTTAACCAGGACACCAACACTAACTCGTGCCCTCACACGTACGCTAAACCTTAAGCGTTGTCGTACCCTAAATTGTACCCTACTCCCTCCCCATTCCCTAACCCTAACCCTAACCCCATCCCTAAACCTGACCCACTTCCGATGCCCTACCCTAACCAATGCCCTAATCTTAACCAGTACACAAACACTAACTCATGCCCTCAAACGTACGCTAACCCTTAAGCATTGTCGTACCCTATCCTGTACCCTAATCCCTCCCCATTCCCTAACCCTAACCCTAAGCGAAACCCTGAACGTGACCCTTTTCCGAGGCCTTACCCTCATCGGTGCCCTTGTCTTAACCAGTACACCAACACTAACTCGTGCCCTCACACTTACGCTAACCCTTAAGCATTGTCGTACCCTAACCTGTACCCTAATCCCTCTCCATTCCCTAACCCTAACCCTAACCAGAATCCTAACCCTGACCCTCACCCGAAGCCTTACCCTCACCCGTGCCCTAATCTTAACCAGGACACCAAGACTAACTCGTGCCCTCAAACGTACGCTAACACTAAACCGCAGCGGTACCCTAACCTGTACCCTAATCCCTCTCCATTCCCTAACCCTAACCCTAACCTGAAACCTAACCATGACACTCACCCGAAACTTTACCCTCACCCGTGTCCTAATTTTAACCAGTACATCAACACTAACCCATGCCCTCTAACGTACGCCAACCCTAAGCCATTGCCGTACCCTAACCTGTACCCTAATCAATCCCCATTCCCTAACCCTAACCCTAACCCTAACCCTTAACGTGACCCTCTTCCGAGGCCTTACCCTCACCCGTGCCCTAATCGTAAGCAGTACACTAACTACTGACCTCACACGTACGCTAAACCTTAAGCGTTGTGGTACCCTAAACAGTGCCCTAATATCTCCCCATTCCCTAACCCTAACCCTAACCCGAATTCTATCCCTGACCCTCACCCGAAACCTTACCCTCACCCGTGCCCTAATCTTAACCAGGACACCAACACTAACTTGTGCCCTCACACGTACGCTAACCCTTAATCGTTGTCGTACCCTAAACTGTACCCTAATCCCTCCCCATTCCCTAACCCTAACCCTAACCCGAATCCTAACCCTGACCCTCACCTGAAGCCTTACCCTCACCCGTGCCCTAATCTTAACCAGGACACTAACACTAACCCTTGCGCTCACACGAACGCTAACCCTTAAGCACTGTCGTACCCTAAGCTGTAGCCTACTCCCTCTGCATTCCTTAACCCTAACCCTAACCCGAATCCTAACCCTGACCCTCACCCGAAGCCTTACCCGCACCCGTGCCCTAATCTTAACCAGGACACCAACACTAACTCGTGCCCTCACACGTACGCTAAACCTTAAGCGTTGTCGTACCCTAAATTGTACCCTAATCCCTCCCCATTCCTTAACCCTAACCCTAACCCCATCCCTAAACCTGACCCACTTCCGATGCCATACCCTAACCAATGCCCTAATCTTAACCAGTACACAAACACTAACTCATGCCCTCAAACGTACGCTAACCCTTAAGCATTGTCGTACCCTATCCTGTACCCTAAGCGCGCCCCATTCCCTAACCCTAACCCTAACCCTAACCCTTAACGTGACCCTCTTCAGAGGCCTTACCCTCACCCGTGCCCTAATCGTAAGCAGTAGACTAACACTAACTAGTGACCTCACACGTACGCTAAACTTTAAGCATTGTGGTACTCTAAACTGTGCCCTAATATCTCCCCATTCCCTAACCCTAACCCTAACCCGAATTCTATCCCTGACCCTCACCCGAAACCTTACCCTCACCCGTGCCCTAATCTTAACCAGGACACCAACACTAACTTGTGCCCTCACACGTACGCTAACCCTTAATCGTTGTCGTACCCTATGCTGTACCCTAATCCCTCTGCATTCCTTAACCCTAACCCTAACCCGAATCCTAACCCTGACCCTCACCCGAAGCCTTACCCTCACCCGTGCCCTAATCTTAACCAGGACACCAACACTAACTCGTGCCCTCACACGTACGCTAAACCTTAAGCGTTGTCGTACCCTAAATTGTACCCTAATCCCTCCCCATTCTTTAACTCTAACCCTAACCCCATCCCTAAACCTGACCCACTTCCGAAGCCCTACCCTAACCAATGCCCTAATCTTAACCAGTACACAAACACTAACTCATGCCCTCAAACGTACGCTAACCCTTAAGCATTGTCGTACCCTATCCTGTACCCTAATCCCTCCCCATTCCCTAACCCTAACCCTAAGCGAAACCCTGAACGTGACCCTTTTCCGAGGCCTTACCCTCATCTGTGCCCTTGTCTTAACCAGTACACCAACATTAACTCGTGCCCTCACACTTACGCTAACCCTTAAGCATTGTCGTACCCTAACCTGTACCCTAATCCCTCTCCATTCCCGAACCCTAACCCTAACCTGAATCCTAACCCTGACCCTCACCCGAAGCCTTACCCTCACCCGTGCCCTAATCTTAACCAGGACACTAACAATAACCCTTGCCCTCACACGAACGCTAACCCTAAAGCACTGTCATACCCTAAGCTGTACCCTAATCCTTCTGCATTCCTTAAACCTAACCCTAACCCGAATCCTAACACTGACCCTCACCCGAAGCCTTACCCTCACCCGTGCCCTAATCTTAACCAGGACACCAAGACTAACTCGTGCCCTCAAACGTACGCTAACACTAAACCGCAGCGGTACCCTAACCTGTACCCTAATCCCTCTCCATTCCCTAAGCCTAACCCTAACCTGAAACCTAACCATGAAACTCACCCGAAACTTTACCCTCACCCGTGTCCTAATTTTAACCAGTACATCAACACTAACCCATGCCCTCTAACGTACGCCAACCCTAAGCCATTGCCGTACCCTAACCTGTACCCTAATCAATCCCCATTCCCTAACCCTAACCCTAACCCTAACCCTTAACGTGACCCTCTTCCGAGGCCTTACCCTCACCCGTGCCCTAATCGTAAGCAGTACACTAACACTAACTAGTGACCTCACACGTACGCTAAACCTTAAGCGTTGTGGTACCCTAAACTGTGCCCTAATATCTCCCCATTCCTTAACCCTAACCCTAACCCGAATCCTAACCCTGACCCTCACCCGAAGCCTTACCCTCACCCGTGCCCTAATCTTAACCAGGACACCAACACTAACTCGTGCCCTCACACGTACGCTAACCCTTAATCGTTGTCTTACCCTAAATTGTACCCTAATCCCTCCCCATTCCTTAACCCTAACCCTAACCCCATCCCTAAACCTGACCCACTTCTGATGCCCTACCCTAACCAATGCCCTAATCTTAACCAGTACACAAACACTAACTCATGCCCTCAAACGTACGCTAACCCTTAAGCATTGTCGTACCCTATCCTGTACCCTAATCCCTCCCCATTCCCTAACCCTAACCCTAAGCGAAACCCTGAACGTGACCCTTTTCCGAGGCCTTACCCTCATCGGTGCCGTTGTCTTAACCAGTACACCAACACTAACTCGTGCCCTCACACTTACGCTAACCCTTAAGCATTGTCGTACCCTAACCTGTACCCTAATCCCTCTCCATTCCTTAACCCTGACCCTCATCCGAAGCCTTACCCTCACCCGTGCCCTAATCTTAACCAGGACACCAAGACTAACTCGTGCCCTCAAACGTACGCTAACACTAAACCGCAGCGGTACCCTAACCTGTACCCTAATCCCTCTCCATTCCCTAACCCTAACCCTAACCTGAAACCTAACCATGACACTCACCCGAAACTTTACCCTCACCCGTGTCCTAATTTTAACCAGAACATCAACACTAACTCATGCCCTCTATCGTACGCCAACCCTAAGCCATTGCCGTACCCTAACCTGTACCCTAATCAATCCCCATTCCCTAACCCTAACCCAAACCCTAACCCTTAACGTGACCTTCTTCCGAGGCCTTACCCTCACCCGTGCCCTAATCGTAAGCAGTACACTAACACTAACTAGTGACCTCACACGTACGCTAAACCTTAAGCGTTGTGCTACCCTAAACTGTGCCCTAATATCTCCCCATTCCCTAACCCTAACCCTAACCCGAATTCTATCCCTGACCCTCACCCGAAACCTTACCCTCACCTGTGCCCTAATCTTAACCAGGACACCAACACTAACTTGTGCCCTCACACGTACGCTAACCCTTAATCGTTGTCGTACCCTAAGCTGTACCCTAATCCCTCTGCATTCCTTAACCCTAACCCTAACCCGAATCCTAACCCTGACCCTCACCCGAAGCCTTACCCTCACCCGTGCCCTAATCTTAACCAGGACACCAACACTAACTTGTGCCCTCACACGTACGCTAACCATAATCGTTGTCGTACCCTAAACTGTACCCTAATCCCTCCCGATTCCCTAACCCTAACCCTAACCCGAATCCTAACCCTGACCCTCACCTGAAGCCTTACCCTCACCCGTGCCCTAATCTTAACCAGGACACTAACACTAACCCTTGCCCTCACACGAACGCTAACCCTAAAGCACTGTCGTACCCTAAGCTGTAGCCTAATCCCTCTGCATTCCTTAACCCTAACCCTAACCCGAATCCTAACCCTGACCCTCACCTGAAGCCTTACCCTCACCCGTGCCCTAATCTTAACCAGGACACCAAGACTAACTCGTGCCCTCACACGTACGCTAACACTAAACCGCAGCGGTACCCTAACCTGTACCCGAATCCCTCTCCATTCCCTAACCCTAACCCTAACCTGAAACCTAACCATGACACTCACCCGAAACTTTACCCTCACCCGTGTCCTAATTTTAACCAGTACATCAACACTAACCCATGCCATCTAACGTACGCCAACCCTAAGCCATTGCCGTACCCTAACCTGTACCCTAATCAATCCCCATTCCCTAACCCTAACCCTAACCCTAACCCTTAACGTGACCCTCTTCCGAGGCCTTACACTCACCCGTGCCCTAATCGTAATCAGTACACTAACACTAACTAGTGACCTCACACGTACGCTAAACCTTAAGCGTTGTGGTACCCTAAACTGTGCCCTAATATCTCCCCATTCCCTAACCCTAACCCTAACCCGAATTCTATGCCTGACCCTCACCCGAAACCTTACCCTCACCCGTGCCCTAATCTTAACCAGGACACCAACACTAACTTGTGCCCTCACATGTACGCTAACCCTTAATCGTTGTCGTACCCTAAACAGTACCCTAATCCCTCCCCATTCCCTAACCCTAACCCTAACCCGAATCCTAACCCTGACCCTCACCTGAAGCCTTACCCTCACCCGTGCCCAAATCTTAACCAGGACACTGACACTAACCCTTGCCCTCACACGAACGCTAACCCTTAAGCACTGTCGTACCCTAAGCTGTACCCTAATCCCTCTGCATTCCTTAACCCTAACCCTAACCCGAATCCTAACCCTGACCCTCACCCGAAGCCTTACCCTCACCCATGCCCTAATCTTAACCAGGACACCAACACTAACTCGTGCCCTCACACGTACGCTAAACCTTAAGCGTTGTCGTACCCTAAATTGTACCCTAATCCCTCCCCATTCCTTAACCCTAACCCTAAGCCCATCCCTAAACCTGTCCCACTTCCGATGCCCTAACCTAACCAATGCCCTAATCTTAACCAGTACACAAACACTAACTCATGCCCTCAAACGTACGCTAACCCTTAAGCATTGTCGAACCCTATCCTGTATCCTAATCCCTCCCCATTCCCTAACACTAACTCTAAGCGAAAACCTGAACGTGACCCTTTTCCGAGGCCTTACCCTCATCGGTGCCGTTGTCTTAACCAGTACACCAACACTAACTCGTGCCCTCACACTTACGCTAACACTAAACCGCAGCGGTACCCTAAACTGTACCCTAATCCCTCTCCATTCCCTAACCCTAACCCTAATCTGAAACCTAACCATGACACTCACCCGAAACTTTACCATCACCCGTGTCCTAATTTTAACCAGTACATCAAGACTAACCCATGCCCTCTAACGTACGCCAACCCTAAGCCATTGCCGTACCCTAACCTGTACCCTAATCAATCCCCATTCCCTAACCCTAACCCTAACCCTAACCCTTAACGTGACCCTCTTCCGAGGCCTTACCCTCACCCGTGCTCTAATCGTAAGCAGTACACCAACACTAATTTGTGCCCTCACATGTACGCTAACCCTTAATCGTTGTCTTACCCTAAACTGTACCCTAATCCCTCCCCATTCCCTAACCCTAACCCTAACCCGAATCCTAACCCTGACCCTCACCTGAAGCCTTACCCTCACCCGTGCCCTAATCTTAACCAGGACACTAACACTAACCCTTGCCCTCACACGAACGCTAACCCTTAAGCACTGTCGTACCCTAAGCTGTAACCTAATCCCTCTGCATTCCTTAACCCTAAGCCTTACCCGAATCCTAACACTGACCCTCACCCGAAGCCTTACCCTCACCCGTGCCCTAATCTTAACCAGAACACCAACACTAACTCGTGCCCTCACACGTACGCTAAACCTTAAGCGTTATCGTACCCTAAATTGTACCCTAATCCCTCCCCATTCCTTAACCCAAACCCTAACCCCATCCCTAAACCTGACCCACTTCCGATGCCCTACCCTAACCAATGCCCTAATCTTAACCAGTACACAAACACTAACTCATGCCCTCAAACGTACGCTAACCCTTAAGCATTGTCGTATCCTATCTTGTACCCTAATCCCTCCCCATTCCCTAACCCTAAGCCTAAGCGAAACCCTGAACGTGACGCTTTTAGGAGGCCTTACCCTCATCGGTGCCATTGTCTTAACCAGTACACCAACACTAACTCGTGCCCTCACACTTCCGCTAACCCTTAAGCATTGTCGTACCCTAAACTGTACCCTAATCCCTCTCCATTCCCTAACCCTAACCCTAACCCGAATCCTAACCCTGACCCTCACCCGAAGCCTTACCCTCACCCGTGTCCTAATCTTAACCAGGACACCAAGACTAACTCGTGCCCTCACACGTACGCTAACACTAAACTTCAGAGGTACCCTAACCTGTACCCTAATCCCTCTCCATTCCCTAACCCTAACCCTAACCTGAAACCTAACTATGACACTCACCCGATACTTTACCCTCACCCGTGTCCTGATTTTAACCAGTACATCAACACTAACCCATGCCCTCTAACGTACGCCAACCCTAAGCCATTGCCGTACCCTATCCTGTACCCTAAGCGCGCCCCATTCCCTAACCCTAACCCTAACCCTAACCCTTAACGTGACCCTCTTCAGAGGCCTTACCCTCACCCGTGCCCTAATCGTAAGCAGTAGACTAACACTAACTAGTGACCTCACACGTACGCTAAACTTTAAGCATTGTGGTACTCTAAACTGTGCCCTAATATCTCCCCATTCCCTAACCCTAACCCTAACCCGAATTCTATCCCTGACCCTCACCCGAAACCTTACCCTCACCCGTGCCCTAATCTTAACCAGGACACCAACACTAACTTGTGCCCTCACACGTACGCTAACCCTTAATCGTTGTCGTACCCTAAGCTGTACCCTAATCCCTCTGCATTCCTTAACCCTAACCCTAACCCGAATCCTAACCCTGACCCTCACCCGAAGCCTTACCCTCACCCGTGCCCTAATCTTAACCAGGACACCAACACTAACTCGTGCCCTCACACGTACGCTAAACCTTAAGCGTTGTCGTACCCTAAATTGTACCCTAATCCCTCCCCATTCTTTAACTCTAACCCTAACCCCATCCCTAAACCTGACCCACTTCCGAAGCCCTACCCTAACCAATGCCCTAATCTTAACCAGTACACAAACACTAACTCATGCCCTCAAACGTACGCTAACCCTTAAGCATTGTCGTACCCTATCCTGTACCCTAATCCCTCCCCATTCCCTAACCCTAACCCTAAGCGAAACCCTGAACGTGACCCTTTTCCGAGGCCTTACCCTCATCTGTGCCCTTGTCTTAACCAGTACACCAACATTAACTCGTGCCCTCACACTTACGCTAACCCTTAAGCATTGTCGTACCCTAACCTGTACCCTAATCAATCCCCATTCCCTAACCCTAACCCAAACCCTAACCCTTAACGTGACCTTCTTCCGAGGCCTTACCCTCACCCGTGCCCTAATCGTAAGCAGTACACTAACACTAACTAGTGACCTCACACGTACGCTAAACCTTAAGCGTTGTGCTACCCTAAACTGTGCCCTAATATCTCCCCATTCCCTAACCCTAACCCTAACCCGAATTCTATCCCTGACCCTCACCCGAAACCTTACCCTCACCTGTGCCCTAATCTTAACCAGGACACCAACACTAACTTGTGCCCTCACACGTACGCTAACCCTTAATCGTTGTCGTACCCTAAGCTGTACCCTAATCCCTCTGCATTCCTTAACCCTAACCCTAACCCGAATCCTAACCCTGACCCTCACCCGAAGCCTTACCCTCACCCGTGCCCTAATCTTAACCAGGACACCAACACTAACTTGTGCCCTCACACGTACGCTAACCATAATCGTTGTCGTACCCTAAACTGTACCCTAATCCCTCCCGATTCCCTAACCCTAACCCTAACCCGAATCCTAACCCTGACCCTCACCTGAAGCCTTACCCTCACCCGTGCCCTAATCTTAACCAGGACACTAACACTAACCCTTGCCCTCACACGAACGCTAACCCTAAAGCACTGTCGTACCCTAAGCTGTAGCCTAATCCCTCTGCATTCCTTAACCCTAACCCTAACCCGAATCCTAACCCTGACCCTCACCTGAAGCCTTACCCTCACCCGTGCCCTAATCTTAACCAGGACACCAAGACTAACTCGTGCCCTCACACGTACGCTAACACTAAACCGCAGCGGTACCCTAACCTGTACCCGAATCCCTCTCCATTCCCTAACCCTAACCCTAACCTGAAACCTAACCATGACACTCACCCGAAACTTTACCCTCACCCGTGTCCTAATTTTAACCAGTACATCAACACTAACCCATGCCATCTAACGTACGCCAACCCTAAGCCATTGCCGTACCCTAACCTGTACCCTAATCAATCCCCATTCCCTAACCCTAACCCTAACCCTAACCCTTAACGTGACCCTCTTCCGAGGCCTTACACTCACCCGTGCCCTAATCGTAATCAGTACACTAACACTAACTAGTGACCTCACACGTACGCTAAACCTTAAGCGTTGTGGTACCCTAAACTGTGCCCTAATATCTCCCCATTCCCTAACCCTAACCCTAACCCGAATTCTATGCCTGACCCTCACCCGAAACCTTACCCTCACCCGTGCCCTAATCTTAACCAGGACACCAACACTAACTTGTGCCCTCACATGTACGCTAACCCTTAATCGTTGTCGTACCCTAAACAGTACCCTAATCCCTCCCCATTCCCTAACCCTAACCCTAACCCGAATCCTAACCCTGACCCTCACCTGAAGCCTTACCCTCACCCGTGCCCAAATCTTAACCAGGACACTGACACTAACCCTTGCCCTCACACGAACGCTAACCCTTAAGCACTGTCGTACCCTAAGCTGTACCCTAATCCCTCTGCATTCCTTAACCCTAACCCTAACCCGAATCCTAACCCTGACCCTCACCCGAAGCCTTACCCTCACCCATGCCCTAATCTTAACCAGGACACCAACACTAACTCGTGCCCTCACACGTACGCTAAACCTTAAGCGTTGTCGTACCCTAAATTGTACCCTAATCCCTCCCCATTCCTTAACCCTAACCCTAAGCCCATCCCTAAACCTGTCCCACTTCCGATGCCCTACCCTAACCAATGCCCTAATCTTAACCAGTACACAAACACTAACTCATGCCCTCAAACGTACGCTAACCCTTAAGCATTGTCGAACCCTATCCTGTATCCTAATCCCTCCCCATTCCCTAACACTAACTCTAAGCGAAAACCTGAACGTGACCCTTTTCCGAGGCCTTACCCTCATCGGTGCCGTTGTCTTAACCAGTACACCAACACTAACTCGTGCCCTCACACTTACGCTAACACTAAACCGCAGCGGTACCCTAAACTGTACCCTAATCCCTCTCCATTCCCTAACCCTAACCCTAATCTGAAACCTAACCATGACACTCACCCGAAACTTTACCATCACCCGTGTCCTAATTTTAACCAGTACATCAAGACTAACCCATGCCCTCTAACGTACGCCAACCCTAAGCCATTGCCGTACCCTAACCTGTACCCTAATCAATCCCCATTCCCTAACCCTAACCCTAACCCTAACCCTTAACGTGACCCTCTTCCGAGGCCTTACCCTCACCCGTGCTCTAATCGTAAGCAGTACACCAACACTAATTTGTGCCCTCACATGTACGCTAACCCTTAATCGTTGTCTTACCCTAAACTGTACCCTAATCCCTCCCCATTCCCTAACCCTAACCCTAACCCGAATCCTAACCCTGACCCTCACCTGAAGCCTTACCCTCACCCGTGCCCTAATCTTAACCAGGACACTAACACTAACCCTTGCCCTCACACGAACGCTAACCCTTAAGCACTGTCGTACCCTAAGCTGTAACCTAATCCCTCTGCATTCCTTAACCCTAAGCCTTACCCGAATCCTAACACTGACCCTCACCCGAAGCCTTACCCTCACCCGTGCCCTAATCTTAACCAGAACACCAACACTAACTCGTGCCCTCACACGTACGCTAAACCTTAAGCGTTATCGTACCCTAAATTGTACCCTAATCCCTCCCCATTCCTTAACCCAAACCCTAACCCCATCCCTAAACCTGACCCACTTCCGATGCCCTACCCTAACCAATGCCCTAATCTTAACCAGTACACAAACACTAACTCATGCCCTCAAACGTACGCTAACCCTTAAGCATTGTCGTATCCTATCTTGTACCCTAATCCCTCCCCATTCCCTAACCCTAAGCCTAAGCGAAACCCTGAACGTGACCCTTTTAGGAGGCCTTACCCTCATCGGTGCCATTGTCTTAACCAGTACACCAACACTAACTCGTGCCCTCACACTTCCGCTAACCCTTAAGCATTGTCGTACCCTAAACTGTACCCTAATCCCTCTCCATTCCCTAACCCTAACCCTAACCCGAATCCTAACCCTGACCCTCACCCGAAGCCTTACCCTCACCCGTGTCCTAATCTTAACCAGGACACCAAGACTAACTCGTGCCCTCACACGTACGCTAACACTAAACTTCAGAGGTACCCTAACCTGTACCCTAATCCCTCTCCATTCCCTAACCCTAACCCTAACCTGAAACCTAACTATGACACTCACCCGATACTTTACCCTCACCCGTGTCCTGATTTTAACCAGTACATCAACACTAACCCATGCCCTCTAACGTACGCCAACCCTAAGCCATTGCCGTACCCTAACCTGTACCCTAATCAATCCCCATTCCCTAACCCTAACCCTAACCCTAACCCTTAACGTGACCCTCTTCCGAGGCCTTACCCTCACCCATGGCCTAATCGTAAGCAGTACACTAACACTAACTGGTGACCTCACACGTACGCTAAACCTTAATCGTTGTGGTACCCTAAACTGTGCCCTAATATCTCCACATTCCCTAACCCTAACCCTAACCCGAATTCTATCCCTGACCCTCACCCGAAACCTTACCCTCACCCGAGCCCTAACCTTAACCAGGACACCAACACTAACTTGTGCCCTCACACGAACGCTAACCCTTAAGCACTGTCGTACCCTAAGCTGTAACCTAATCCCTCGGCATTCCTTAACCCTAAACCTAACCCGAATCCTAACCCTGACCCTCACCCGAAGCCTTACCCTCACCCGTGCCCTAATCTTAACCAGGACACCAACACTAACTCGTGCCCTCACACGTACGCTAAACCTTAAGCGTTGTCGTACCCTAAATTGTACCCTAATCCCTCCCCATTCCTTAACCCTAACCCTAACCCCATCCCTAAACCTGACCCACCTCCGATGCCCTACCCTAATCAATGCCCTAATCTTAACCAGTACACAAACACTAACTCATGCCCTCAAACGTACGCTAACCCTTAAGCATTGTCGTACCCTATCCTGTACCCTAATCCCTACCCATTCCCTAACCCTAACCCTAAGCGAAACCCTGAATGTGACCCTTTTCCGAGGCCTTACCCACATCGGTGCCGTTTTCTTAACCAGTACACCAACACTAACTTGTGCCCTCACACTTACGCTACCCCTTAAGCATTGTCGTACCCTAACCTGTACCCTTATCCCTCTCCATTCCCTAACCCTAACCCTAACCCGAATCCTAACCCTGACCCTCACCCGAAGCCTTACCCTCACCCGTGCCCTAATCTTAACCAGGACACCAAGACTAACTCGTGCCCTCAAACGTACGCTAACACTAAACCTCAGCGGTACCCTCACCTGTACCCTAATCCCTCTCCATTCCCTAACCCTGACCCTAACCTGGAACCTAACCATGACACTCACCCGAAACTTTACCCTCACCCGTGTCCTAATTTTAACAAGTACATCAACACTAACCCATGCCCTCTAACGTACGCCAACCCTAAGCCATTGCCGTACCCTAACCTGTACCCTAATCAATCCCCATTCCCTAACCCTAACCCTAACCCTAACCCTTAACGTGAACCTCTTCCGAGGCCTTACCCTCACCCGTGCCCTAATCGTAAGCAGTACAAAAACACTAACTAGTGACCTCACACGTACGCTAAACCTTAAGCATTGTGGTACCCTAAACTGTGCCCTAATATCTCCCCATTCCCTAACCCTAACCCTAACCCGAATTCTATCCCTGACCCTGACCCGAAACCTTACCCTCACCCGTGCCCTAATCTTAACCAGGACACCAACACTAACTTGTGCCCTCACACGTACGCTAACCCTTAATTGTTGTCGTACCCTAAACTGTAGCCTAATCCCTACCCATTCCCTAACCCTAACCCTAACCAGAATCTTAACCCTGACCCTCACCTGAAGCCTTACCCTCACCCGTGCCCTAATCTTAACCAGGACACTCACACTAGCCCTTGCCCTCACACGAACGCTAACCCTTAAGCACTGTCGTACCCTAAGCTGTACCCTAATCCCTCGGCATTCCTTAACCCTAACCCTAACCCGAATCCTAACCCTGACCCTCACCCGAAGCCTTACCCTCACCCGTGCCCTAATCTTAACCAGGACACCAACACTAACTCGTGCCCTCACACGTACGCTAAACCTGAAGCGTTGTCGTACCCTAAATTGTACCCTAATCCCTCCCCATTCCTTAACCCTAACCCTAACCCCATCCCTAAACCTGACCCACCTCCGATGCCCTACCCTAACCAATGCCCTAATCTTAACCAGTACACAAACACTAACTCATGCCCTCAAACGTACGCTAACCCTTAAGCATTGTCGTACCCTATCCTGTACCCTAATCCCTACCCATTCCCTAACCCTAACCCTAAGCGAAACCCTGAACGTGACCCTTTTCCGAGGCCTTACCCTCATCGGTGCCGTTTTCTTAACCAGTACACCAACACTAACTTGTGCCCTCACACTTACGCTAACCCTTAAGCATTGTCGTACCCTAACCTGTACCCTAATCCCTCTCCATTCCCTAACCCTAACCCTAACCCGAATCCTAACCCTGACCCTCACCCGAAGCCTTACCCTCACCCGTGCCCTAATCTTAACCAGGACACCAAGACTAACTCGTGCCCTCAAACGTACGCTAACACTAAACTGCAGCGGTACTCTAAACTGTACCCTAATCCCTCTCCATTCCCTAACCCTAACCCTAACCTGAAACCTAACCATGACACTCACCCGAAACTTTACCCTCACCCGTGTCCTAATTTTAACAAGTACATCAACAGTAACCCATGCCCTCTAACGTACGCCAACTCTAAGCCATTGCCGTACCCTAACCTGTACCCTAATCAATCCCCATTCCCTAACCCTAACCCTAACCCTAACCCTTAACGTGACGCTCTTCCGAGGCCTTACCCTCACCCGTGCCCTAATCGTAAGCAGTACACTAAAACTAACTAGTGACCTCACACGTACGCTAAACCTTAAGCGTTGTGCTACCCTAAACTGTGCCCTAATATCTCCCCATTCCTTAACCTTAAACCTAACCCGAATTCTATCTCTGACCCTCACCCGAAACCTTACCCTCACCCGTGCCCTAATCTTAACCAGGACACCAACACTAACTTGTGCCCTCACACGTACGCTAACCCTTAATCGTTGTCGTATCCTAAACTGTACCCTAATCCCTCCCCATTCCCTAACCCTAACCCTAACCCGTATCCTAACCCTGACCCTCACCTGAAGCCTTACTCTCACCCGTGCCCTAATCTTAACCAGGACACTAACACTAACCCTTGCCGTCACACGAACGCTAACCCTTAAGCACTGTCGTGCCCTAAGCTGTAACCTAATCCCTCTGCATTCCTTAACCCTAAGCCTTACCCGAATCCTAACCCTGACCCTCACCCGAAGCCTTACCCTCACCCGTGCCCTAATCTTAACCAGAACACCAACACTAACTCGTGCCCTCACACGTACGCTAAACCTTAAGCGTTATCGTACCCTAAATTGTACCCTAATCCCTTCCCATTCCTTAACCCTAACCCTAACCCCATCCCTAAACCTGACCCACTTCCGATGCCCTACCCTAACCAATGCCCTAATCTTAACCAGTACACAAATACTAACTCATGCCCTCTAAACGTACGCTAAACCTTAAGCATTGTCGTATCCTATCTTGTACCCTAATCCCTCCCCATTCCCTAACCCTAAGCCTAAGCGAAACCCTGAACGTAACCCTTTTAGGAGGCCTTACCCTCATCGGTGCCATTGTCTTAACCAGTACACCAACACTAACTCGTGCCCTCACACTTCCACTAACCCTTAAGCATTGTCGTACCCTAACCTGTAACCTAATCCCTCTCCATTCCCTAACCCTAACCCTAACCCGAATCCTAACCCTGACCCTCACCCGAAGCCTTACCCTCACCCGTGTCCTAATCTTAACCAGGACACCAAGACTAACTCGTGCCCTCACACGTACGCTAACACTAAACCGCAGAGGTACCCAAACCTGTACCCTAATCCCTCTCCATTCCCTAACCCTAACCCTAACCTGAAACCTAACTATGACACTCACCCGATACTTTACCCTCACCCGTGTCCTGATTTTAACCAGTACATCAACACTAACCCATGCCCTCTAACGTACGCCAACCCTAAGCCATTGCCGTACCCTAACCTGTACCCTAATCAATCCCCATTCCCTAACCCTAACCCTAACCCTAACCCTTAACGTGACCCTCTTCCGAGGCCTTACCCTCACCCATGGCCTAATCGTAAGCAGTACACTAACACTAACTGGTGATCTCACACGTACGCTAAACCTTAATCGTTGTGGTACCCTAAACTGTGCCCTAATATCTCCCCATTCCCTAACCCTAACCCTAACCCGAATTCTATCCCTGACCCTCACCCGAAACCTTACCCTCACCCGTGCCCTAATCTTAACCAGGACACCAACACTAACTTGTGCCCTCACACGTACGCTAACCCTTAATCGTTGTCGTACCCTAAACTGTACCCTAATCCCTCCCCATTCCCTAACCCTAACCCTAACCCGAATCCTAACCCTGACCCTCACCTGAAGCCTTACCCTCACCCGTGCCCTAATCTTGACCAGGACACTAACACTAACCCTTGCCCTCACACGAACGCTAACCCTTAAGCACTGTCGTACCCAAAGCTGTACCCTAATCCCTCTGCATTCCTTAACCCTAACCCTAACCCGAATCCTAACCCTGACCCTCACCCGAAGCCTTACCCTCACCCGTGCCCTAATCTTAACCAGGACACCAACACTAACTCGTGCCCTCACACTTACGCTAACCCTTAAGCATTGTCGTACCCTAACCTGGACCCTAATCCCTCTCCATTCCCTAACGCTAACCCTAACCCGAATCCTAACCCTGACCCTCACCCGAAGCCTTACCCTCACCCGTGCCCTAATCTTAACCAGGACACCAAGACTAACTCGTGCCCTCAAACGTACGCTAACACTAAACCGCAGCGGTACCCTAACCTGTACGCTAATCCCGCTCCATTCCCTAACCCTAACCCTAACCTGAAACCTAACCATGACACTCACCCGAAACTTTACCCTCACCCGTGTCCTAATTTTAACCAGTACATCAACACTAACCCATGCCCTCTAACGTACGCCAACCTTAAGCCATTGCCGTACCGTAACCTGTACCCTAATCAATCCCCATTCCCTAACCCTAACCCTAACCCTAACCCTTAACGTGACCCTCTTCCGAGGCCTTACCCTCACCCGTGCCCTAATATTAAGCAGTACACTAACACTAACTAGTGACCTCACACGTACGCTAAACCTTAAGCGTTGTGCTACCCTAAACTGTGCCCTAATATCTCGCCATTCCCTAACACTAAACCTAACCCGAATTCTATCCCTGACCATCACCCGAAACCTTACCCTCACCCGTGCCCTAATCTTAAACAGGACACCAACACTAACTTGTTCCCTCACACGTACGCTAACCCTTAATCGTTGTCGTACCCTAAACTGTACCCTAATCCCTCCCCATTCCCTAACCCTAACCCTAACCCGAATCCTAACCCTGACCCTCACCTGAAGCCTTACCCTCACCCGTGCCCTAATCTTAACCAGGACACTAACACTAACCCTTGCCCTCACACGAACGCTAAACCTTAAGCACTGTCATACCCTAAGCTGTACCCTAATCCCTCTGCATTCCTTAAAGCTAACCCTAACCCGAATCCTAACCCTGACCATCACCCGAAGCCTTACCCTCACCCGTGCCCTAATCTTAACCAGGACACCAACACTAACTCGTGCCCTCACACGTACGCTAAACCTTAAGCGTTGTCGTACCCTAAATTGTACCCTAATCCCTCCCCATTCCTTAACCCTAACCCTAGCCCCATCCCTAAACCTGACCCACTTCCGATGCCCTACCCTAACCAATGCCCTAATCTTAACCAGTACACAAACACTAACTCATGCCCCAAACGTACGCTAACCCTTAAGCATTGTCGTACCCTATCCTGTACCCTAATCCTTCCCCATTCCCTAACGCTAACCCTAAGCGAAACCCTGAACGTGACCCTTTTCCGAGGCCTTACCCTCATCGGTGCCGTTGTCTTAACCAGTATACCAACACTAACTCGTTCCCTCACACTTACGCTAACCCTTAAGCATTGTCGTACCCTAACCTGTACCCTAATCCCTCTCCATTCCCTAACCCTAACCCTAACCCGAATCCTAACCCTGACCCTCATCCGAAGCCTTACCCTCACCCGTGCCCTAATCTTAACCAGGACACCAAGACTAACTCGTGCCCTCAAACGTATGCTAACACTAAACCGCAGCGGTACCCTAACCTGTACCCTAATCCCTCTCCATTCCCTAACCCTAACCCTAACCTGAAACCTAACCATGACACTCACCCGAAACTTTACCCTCACCCGTGTCCTAATTTTAACCAGTACATCAACACTAACCCATGCCCTCTAATGTACGCCAACCCTAAGCCATTGCCATACCCTAACCTGTACCCTAATCAATCCACATTCCCTAACCCTAACCCTAACCCTAACCCTTAACATGACCCTCTTCCGAGGCCTTACCCTCACCCGTGCCCTAATCGTAAGCAGTACACTAACACTAACTAGTGACCTCACACGTACGCTAAACCTTAAGCGTTGTGGTACCCTAAACTGTGCCCTAATATCTCCCCATTCCCTAACCCTAACTCTAACCCGAATTCTATCCCTGACCCTCACCCGAAACCTTACCCTCACCCGTGCCCTAATCTTAACCAGGACACCAACACTAACTTGTGCCCTCACACGTAGGCTAACCCTTAATCGTTGTCGTACCCTAAACTGTACCCTAATCCCTCCCCATTCCCTAACCCTAACCCTAACCCGAATCCTAACCCTGACCCTCACCTGAAGCCTTACCCTCACCCGTGCCCTAATCTTAACCAGGACACTAACACTAAACCTTGCCCTCACACGAACGCTAACCCTTAAGCACTGTCGTACCCTAAGCTGTACCCTAATCCCTCTGCATTCCTTAACCCTAACCCTAACCCGAATCCTAACCCTGACCCTCACCCGAAGCCTTACCCTCACCCGTGCCCTAATCTTAACCAGAACACCAACACTAACTCGTGCCCTCACACGTACGCTAAACCTTAAGCGTTATCGTACCCTAAATTGTACCCTAATCCCTTCCCATTCCTTAACCCTAACCCTAACCCCATCCCTAAACCTGACCCACTTCCGATGCCCTACCCTAACCAATGCCCTAATCTTAACCAGTACACAAATACTAACTCATGCCCTCTAAACGTACGCTAAACCTTAAGCATTGTCGTATCCTATCTTGTACCCTAATCCCTCCCCATTCCCTAACCCTAAGCCTAAGCGAAACCCTGAACGTGACCCTTTTAGGAGGCCTTACCCTCATCGGTGCCATTGTCTTAACCAGTACACCAACACTAACTCGTGCCCTCACACTTCCACTAACCCTTAAGCATTGTCGTACCCTAACCTGTACCCTAATCCCTCTCCATTCCCTAACCCTAACCCTAACCCGAATCCTAACCCTGACCCTCACCCGAAGCCTTACCCTCACCCGTGTCCTAATCTTAACCAGGACACCAAGACTAACTCGTGCCCTCACACGTACGCTAACACTAAACCGCAGAGGTACCCAAACCTGTACCCTAATCCCTCTCCATTCCCTAACCCTAACCCTAACCTGAAACCTAACTATGACACTCACCCGATACTTTACCCTCACCCGTGTCCTGATTTTAACCAGTACATCAACACTAACCCATGCCCTCTAACGTACGCCAACCCTAAGCCATTGCCGTACCCTAACCTGTACCCTAATCAATCCCCATTCCCTAACCCTAACCCTAACCCTAACCCTTAACGTGACCCTCTTCCGAGGCCTTACCCTCACCCATGGCCTAATCGTAAGCAGTACACTAACACTAACTGGTGATCTCACACGTACGCTAAACCTTAATCGTTGTGGTACCCTAAACTGTGCCCTAATATCTCCCCATTCCCTAACCCTAACCCTAACCCGAATTCTATCCCTGACCCTCACCCGAAACCTTACCCTCACCCGTGCCCTAATCTTAACCAGGACACCAACACTAACTTGTGCCCTCACACGTACGCTAACCCTTAATCGTTGTCGTACCCTAAACTGTACCCTAATCCCTCCCCATTCCCTAACCCTAACCCTAACCCGAATCCTAACCCTGACCCTCACCTGAAGCCTTACCCTCACCCGTGCCCTAATCTTGACCAGGACACTAACACTAACCCTTGCCCTCACACGAACGCTAACCCTTAAGCACTGTCGTACCCAAAGCTGTACCCTAATCCCTCTGCATTCCTTAACCCTAACCCTAACCCGAATCCTAACCCTGACCCTCACCCGAAGCCTTACCCTCACCCGTGCCCTAATCTTAACCAGGACACCAACACTAACTCGTGCCCTCACACTTACGCTAACCCTTAAGCATTGTCGTACCCTAACCTGGACCCTAATCCCTCTCCATTCCCTAACGCTAACCCTAACCCGAATCCTAACCCTGACCCTCACCCGAAGCCTTACCCTCACCCGTGCCCTAATCTTAACCAGGACACCAAGACTAACTCGTGCCCTCAAACGTACGCTAACACTAAACCGCAGCGGTACCCTAACCTGTACGCTAATCCCGCTCCATTCCCTAACCCTAACCCTAACCTGAAACCTAACCATGACACTCACCCGAAACTTTACCCTCACCCGTGTCCTAATTTTAACCAGTACATCAACACTAACCCATGCCCTCTAACGTACGCCAACCTTAAGCCATTGCCGTACCGTAACCTGTACCCTAATCAATCCCCATTCCCTAACCCTAACCCTAACCCTAACCCTTAACGTGACCCTCTTCCGAGGCCTTACCCTCACCCGTGCCCTAATATTAAGCAGTACACTAACACTAACTAGTGACCTCACACGTACGCTAAACCTTAAGCGTTGTGCTACCCTAAACTGTGCCCTAATATCTCGCCATTCCCTAACACTAAACCTAACCCGAATTCTATCCCTGACCATCACCCGAAACCTTACCCTCACCCGTGCCCTAATCTTAAACAGGACACCAACACTAACTTGTTCCCTCACACGTACGCTAACCCTTAATCGTTGTCGTACCCTAAACTGTACCCTAATCCCTCCCCATTCCCTAACCCTAACCCTAACCCGAATCCTAACCCTGACCCTCACCTGAAGCCTTACCCTCACCCGTGCCCTAATCTTAACCAGGACACTAACACTAACCCTTGCCCTCACACGAACGCTAAACCTTAAGCACTGTCATACCCTAAGCTGTACCCTAATCCCTCTGCATTCCTTAAAGCTAACCCTAACCCGAATCCTAACCCTGACCATCACCCGAAGCCTTACCCTCACCCGTGCCCTAATCTTAACCAGGACACCAACACTAACTCGTGCCCTCACACGTACGCTAAACCTTAAGCGTTGTCGTACCCTAAATTGTACCCTAATCCCTCCCCATTCCTTAACCCTAACCCTAGCCCCATCCCTAAACCTGACCCACTTCCGATGCCCTACCCTAACCAATGCCCTAATCTTAACCAGTACACAAACACTAACTCATGCCCCAAACGTACGCTAACCCTTAAGCATTGTCGTACCCTATCCTGTACCCTAATCCTTCCCCATTCCCTAACGCTAACCCTAAGCGAAACCCTGAACGTGACCCTTTTCCGAGGCCTTACCCTCATCGGTGCCGTTGTCTTAACCAGTATACCAACACTAACTCGTTCCCTCACACTTACGCTAACCCTTAAGCATTGTCGTACCCTAACCTGTACCCTAATCCCTCTCCATTCCCTAACCCTAACCCTAACCCGAATCCTAACCCTGACCCTCACCCGAAGCCTTACCCTCACCCGTGCCCTAATCTTAACCAGGACACCAAGACTAACTCGTGCCCTCAAACGTATGCTAACACTAAACCGCAGCGGTACCCTAACCTGTACCCTAATCCCTCTCCATTCCCTAACCCTAACCCTAACCTGAAACCTAACCATGACACTCACCCGAAACTTTACCCTCACCCGTGTCCTAATTTTAACCAGTACATCAACACTAACCCATGCCCTCTAATGTACGCCAACCCTAAGCCATTGCCATACCCTAACCTGTACCCTAATCAATCCACATTCCCTAACCCTAACCCTAACCCTAACCCTTAACATGACCCTCTTCCGAGGCCTTACCCTCACCCGTGCCCTAATCGTAAGCAGTACACTAACACTAACTAGTGACCTCACACGTACGCTAAACCTTAAGCGTTGTGGTACCCTAAACTGTGCCCTAATATCTCCCCATTCCCTAACCCTAACTCTAACCCGAATTCTATCCCTGACCCTCACCCGAAACCTTACCCTCACCCGTGCCCTAATCTTAACCAGGACACCAACACTAACTTGTGCCCTCACACGTAGGCTAACCCTTAATCGTTGTCGTACCCTAAACTGTACCCTAATCCTTCCCCATTCCCTAACCCTAACCCTAACCCGAATCCTAACCCTGACCCTCACCTGAAGCCTTACCCTCACCCGTGCCCTAATCTTAACCAGGACACTAACACTAAACCTTGCCCTCACACGAACGCTAACCCTTAAGCACTGTCGTACCCTAAGCTGTACCCTAATCCCTCTGCATTCCTTAACCCTAACCCTAACCCGAATCCTAACCCTGACCCTCACCCGAAACCTTACCCTCACCCGTGCCCTAATCTTAACCAGGACACCAACTCTAACTCGTGCCGTCACACGTACGCTAAACCTTAAGCGTTGTCGTACCCTAAATTGTACCCTAATCCCTCCCCATTCCTTAACCCTAACCCTAAGCCCATCCCTATACCTGACCCACCTACGATGCCCTACCCTAACCAATGCCCTAATCTTAACCAGTACACAAACACTAACTCATGCCTTCAAACGTACGCTAACCCTTAAGCATTGTCGTACCCTATCCTGTATCCTAATCCCTCCCCATTCCCTAACCCTAACCCTAAGCGAAACCCTGAACGTGACCCTTTTCCGAGGCCTTACCCTCATCGGTGCCGTTGTCTTAACCAGTAAACCAACACTAACTCGTGCCCTCACACTTACGCTAACCCTTAAGCATTGTCATACCCTAACCTGTACCCTAATCCCTCTCCATTCCCTAACCCTAACCCTAACCCGAATCCTAACCCTGACCCTCACCCGAAACCTTACCCTCACCCGTGCCCTAATCTTACCAGGACACCAAGATTAACTCGTGCCCTCACATGTACACTAACACTAAACCGCAGCGGTACCCTAACCTGTACCCTAATCCCTCTCCATTCCCTAACCCTAACCCTAACCTGAAACCTAACCATGACACTCCCCCGAAACTTTACCCTCACCCGTGTCCTAATTTTAACCAGTACATCAACACTAACCCATGCCCTCCAACGTACGCCAACACTAAGCCATTGCCGTACCCTAACCTGTACCCTAATCACTCCCCATTCCCTAACCCTAACCCTAACCCTAACCCTTAACGTGACCCTCTTCTGAGGCCTTACCCTCACCCGTGCCCTAATCGTAAGCAGTACACTAACACTAACTAGTGACCTCACACGTACGCTAAACCTTAAGCGTTGTGGTACCCTAAACTGTGCCCTAATATCTCCCCATTCCCTAACCCTAACCCTAACCCGAATTCTATCCCTGACCCTCACCCGAAACCTTACCCTCACCCGTGCGCTAATCTTAACCAGGACACCAACACTAACTTGTTCCCTCACACGTACGCTAACACTTAATCGTTGTCGTACCCTAAACTGTACCCTATTCCCTCCCCATTCCCTAACCCTAACCCTAACCCGAATCCTAACCCTGACCCTCACCTGAAGCCTTACCCTCACCCGTGCCCTAATCTTAACCAGGACACTAACACTAACCCTTGCCCTCACACGAACGCTAACACGTAAGCAATGTCGTACCCTACGCTGTACCCTAATCCCTCTGCATTCCTTAACCCTAACCCTAACCCGAATCCTAACCCAGACCCTCACCCGAAGCCTTACCCTCACCCGTGCCCTAATCTTAACCAGGACACCAACACTAACACGTGCCCTCACACGTACGCTAAACCTTAAGCGTTGTCGTACCCTAAATTGTAACCTAAACCCTCCCCATTCCTTAACCCTAACCCTAACCCCATCCCTAAACCTGACCCACTTCCGATGCCCTACCCTAACCAATGCCCTAATCTTAACCAGTACACAAACACTAACTCATGCCCTCAAACGTACGCTAACCCTTAAGCATTGTCGTACCCTATCCTGTACCCTAATCCCTCCCCATTCCCTAACCCTAACCCTAAGCGAAACCCTGAACGTGACCCTTTTCCGAGGCCTTACCCTCATCGGTGCGGTTGTCTTAACCAGTACACCAACACTAACTCGTGCTCTCATACTTACGCTAACCCTTAAGCATTGTCGTACCCTAACCTGTACGCTAATCCCTCTCCATTCCCTAACCCTAACCCTAACCCGAATCCTAACCCTGACCCTCACCCGAAGCCTTACCCTCACCCGTGCCCTAATCTTAACCAGGACACCAACACTAACTTGTGCCCTCACACGTACGCTAAGACTTAATCGTTGTGGTATCCTAAACTGTACCCTAATCCCTCCCCATTCCTTAACCCTAACCCTAAACCGAATCCTAACCCTGACCCTCACCTGAAGCCTTACCCTCACCCGTGCCCTAATCTTAACCAGGACACTAACACTAACCCTTGCCCTCACACGAACGCTAACCCTTAAGAACTGTCGTACCCTAAGCTGTACCCTAATCCCTCTGCATTCCTTAACCCTAACCCTAACCCGAATCCTAACCCTGACCCTCACCCGAAGCCTTACCCTCACCCGTGCCCTAATCTTAACCAGGACACCAACATTAACTCGTGCCCTCACACGTACGCTAAACCTTAAGCGTTGTCGTACCCTAAATTGTACCCTAATCCCTCCCCATTCCTTAACCCTAACCCTAACCCCATCCGTAAACCTGACCCACTTCCCATGCCCTACCCTAACCAATGCCCTAATCTTAACCAGTACACAAACACTAACTCATGCCCTCAAACATACGCTAACCCTTAAGCATTGTCGTACCCTATCCTGTACCCTAATCCCTCCCCATTCCCTAACCCTAAGCCTAAGCGAAACCCTGAACGTGACCCTTTTACGAGGCCTTACCCTCATCGGTGCCCTTGTCTTAACCAGTACACCAAGACTAACTCGTGCCCTCACACTTACGCTAACCCTTAAGCATTGTCGTACCCTAATCTGTACCCTAATCCCTCTCCATTCCCTGACCCTCACCCGAAGCCTTACCCTCACCCGTGCCCTAATCTTAACCAGGACACCAAGACTAACTCGTGCTCTCACACGTACGCTAACACTAAACCGCAGCGGTACCCTAACCTGTACCCTAATCCCTCTCCATTCCCTAACCCTAACCCTAACCTGAAACCTAACCATGACACTCACCCGAAACTTTACCCTCACCCGTGTCCTAATTTTAACCAGTACATCAACACTAACCCATGCCCTCTAACGTACGCCAACCCTAAGCCATTGCCGTACCCTAACCTGTACCCTAATCAATCCCCATTCCCTAACCCTAACCCTAACCCTAACCCTTAACGTGACCCTCTTCCGAGGCCTTACCCTCACCCGTGCCCTATTCGTAAGCAGTACACTAACACTAACTAGTGACCTCACACGTACGCTAAACCTTAAGCGTTGTGGTACCCTAAACTGTGCCCTAATATCTCCCCATTCCCTAACCCTAACCCTAACCCGAATTCTATACCTGACCCTCACCCGAAACCTTACACTCACCCGTGACCTAATCTTAACCAGGACACCAACACTAATTTGTGCCCTCACACGTACGCTAACCCTTAATCGTTGTCTTACCCTAAACTGTACCCTAATCCCTCCCCATTCCCTAACCCTAACCCTAACCTGAATCCTAACCCTGACCCTCACCTGAAGCCTTACCCTCACCCGTGCCCTAATCTTAACCAGGACACTAACACTAACCCTTGCCCTCACACGAACGCTAACCCTTAAGCACTGTCGTACCCTAAGCTGTAGCCTAATCCCTCTGCATTCCTTAACCCTAACCCTAACCCGAATCCTAACCCTGACCCTCACCCGAAGCCTTACCCTCACCCGTGCCCTAATCTTAACCAGGACACCAACACTAACTCGTGCCCTCACACGTACGCTAAACCTTAAGCGTTGTCGTACCCTAAATTGTACCCTAATCCCTCCCCATTCCTTAACCCTAACCCCAACCCCATCCCTAAACCTGACCCACTTCCGATGCCCTACCCTAACCAATGCCCAAATCTTAACCAGTACACAAACACTAACTCATGCCCTCAAACGTACGCTAACCCTTAAGCATTGTCGTACCCTATCCTGTACCCTAATCCCTCCCCATTCCCTAACCCTAACCCTAAGCGAAACCCTGAACGTGACCCTTTTCCGAGGCCTTACCCTCATCGTTGCCGTTGTCTTTACCAGTACACCAACACTAACTCGTGCCCTCACACTTACGCTAACCCTTAAGCATTGTCGTACCCTAACCTGTAACCTAATCCCTCTCCATTCCCTAACCCTAACCCTAACCCGAATCCTAACCCTGACCCTCACCCGAAGCCTTACCCTCACCCGTGCCCTAATCTTAACCAGGATACCAAGACTAACTCGTGCCCTCAAACGTACGCTAACACTAAACCGCAGCGGTACCCTAACCTGTACCCTAATCCCTCTCCATTCCCTAACTCTAACCCTAACCTGAAACCTAACCATGACACTCACCCGAAACTTTACCCTCACCCGTGTCCTAATTTTAACCAGTACATCAACACTAACCCATGCCCTCTAACGTACGCCAACCCTAAGCCATTGCCGTACCCTAACCTGTACCCTAATCAATCCCCATTCCCTAACCCTAACCCTAACCCTAACCCTGACCCTCACCCGAAGCCTTACCCTCACCCGTGCCCTAATCTTAACCAGGACACCAAGACTAACTCGTGCCCTCAAACGTACGCTAACACTAAACCGCAGCGGTACCCTAACCTGTACCCTAATCCCTCTCCATTCCCTAACCCTAACCCTAACCTGAAACCTAACCATGACACTCACCCGAAACTTTACCCTCACCCGTGTCCTAATTTTAACCAGTACATCAACACTAACCCATGCCCTCTAACGTACGCCAACCCTAAGCCATTGCCGTACCCTAACCTGTACCCTAATCAATCCCCATTCCCTAACCCTAACCCTAACCCTTAACGTGACCCTCTTCCGAGGCCTTACCCTCACCTGTGCCCTAATCATAAGCAGTACAGTAACACTAACTAGTGACCTCACACGTACGCTAAACCTTAAGCGTTGTGGTACCCTAAACTGTGCCCTAATATCTCCCCATTCCCTAACCCTAACCCTAACCCGAATTCTATCCCTGAGCCTCACCCGAAACCTTACCCTCACCCGTGCCCTAATCTTAACAAGGACACCAACACTAACTTGTGCCCTCACACGTACGCTAACCCTTAATCGTTGTCTTACCCTAAACTGTACCCTAATCCCTCCCCATTCCCTAACCCTAACCCTAACCCGAATCCTAACCCTGACCCTCACCTGAAGCCTTACCCTCACCCGTGCCCTAATCTTAACCAGGACACTAACACTAACCCTTGCCCTCACACGAACGCTAACCCCTAAGAACTGTCGTACCCTAAGCTGTAGCCTAATCCCTCTGCATTCCTTAACCCTAACCCTAACCCGAATCCTAACCCTGACCCTCACCCGAAGCCTTACCCTCACCCGTGCCCTAATCTTAACCAGGACACCAACACTAACTCGTGCCCTCAAACGTACGCTAACACTAAACCGCAGCGGTACCCTAACCTGTACCCTAATCCCTCTCCATTCCCTAACCCTAACCCTAACCTGAAACCTAACCATGACACTCACCCGAAACTTTACCCTCACCCGTGTCCTAATTTTAACCAGTACATCAACACTAACCCATGCCCTCTAACGTACGCCAACCCTAAGCCATTGCCGTACCCTAACCTGTACCCTAATCAATCCCCATTCCCTAACCCTAACCCTAACCCTTAACGTGACCCTCTTCCGAGGCCTTACCCTCACCTGTGCCCTAATCATAAGCAGTACAGTAACACTAACTAGTGACCTCACACGTACGCTAAACCTTAAGCGTTGTGGTACCCTAAACTGTGCCCTAATATCTCCCCATTCCCTAACCCTAACCCTAACCCGAATTCTATCCCTGAGCCTCACCCGAAACCTTACCCTCACCCGTGCCCTAATCTTAACAAGGACACCAACACTAACTTGTGCCCTCACACGTACGCTAACCCTTAATCGTTGTCTTACCCTAAACTGTACCCTAATCCCTCCCCATTCCCTAACCCTAACCCTAACCCGAATCCTAACCCTGACCCTCACCTGAAGCCTTACCCTCACCCGTGCCCTAATCTTAACCAGGACACTAACACTAACCCTTGCCCTCACACGAACGCTAACCCCTAAGAACTGTCGTACCCTAAGCTGTAGCCTAATCCCTCTGCATTCCTTAACCCTAACCCTAACCCGAATCCTAACCCTGACCCTCACCCGAAGCCTTACCCTCACCCGTGCCCTAATCTTAACCAGGACACCAACACTAACTCGTGCCCTCACACGTACGCTAAACCTTAAGCGTTGCCGTACCCTAAATTGTACCCTAATCCGCCCCCATTCCTTAACCCTAACCCTAACCCCATCCCTAAACCTGACCCACTTCCGATGCCCTACCCTAACCAATGCCCTAATCTTAACCAGTACACAAACACTAACTCATGCCCTCAAACGTACGCTAACCCTTAAGCATTGTCGTACCCTATCCTGTACCCTAATCTCTCCCCATTCCCTAACCCTAACCCTAGGCCAAACCCTGAACGTGACCCTTTTCCGAGGCCTTACCCTCATCGGTGCCATTGTCTTAACCAGTACACAAACACTAACTCGTGCCCTCACACTTACGCTAACCCTTAAGCATTGTCGTACCCTAACCTGTACCCTAATCCCTCTCCATTCCCTAACCCTAACCCTAACCCGAATCCTAACCCTGACCCTCACCCGAAGCCTTACCCTCACCCGTGCCCTAATCATAACCAGGACACCAAGACTAAATCTTGCCCTCAAACGTACGCTAACACTAAACCGCAGCGGTACCCTAACCTGTACCCTAATCCCTCTCCATTCCCTAACTCTAACCCTAACCTGAAACCTAACCATGACACTCACCCGAAACTTTACCCTCACCCGTGTCCTAATTTTAACCAGTACATCAACACTAACCCATGCCCTCTAACGTACGCCAACCCTAGGCCATTGCCGTACCCTAACCTGTACCCTAATCAATCCCCATTCCCTAACCCTAACCCTAACCCTAACCCTTAACGTGACCCTCTTCCGAGGCCTTACCCTCACCTGTGCCCTAATCGTAAGCAGTACACTAACACTAACTAGTGACCTCACACGTACGCTAAACCTTAAGCGTTGTGGTACCCTAAACTGTGCCCTAATATCTCCCCATTCCCTAACCCTAACCCTAACCCGAATTCTATCCCTGACCCTCACCCGAAACCTTACCCTCACCCGTGCCCTAATCTTAACCAGGACACCAACACTAAATTGTGCCCTCACACGTACGCTAACCCTTAATCGTTGTCGTACCCTAAACTGTACCCTAATCCCTCGCCATTCCCTAACCCTAACCCTAACCCGAATCCTAACCCTGACCCTCACCTGAAGCCTTACCCTCACCCGTGCCCTAATCTTAACCAGGACACTAACACTAACCCTTGCCCTCACACGAACGCTATCCCTTAAGCACTGTCGTACCCTAAGCTGTAGCCTAATCCCTCTGCATTCCTTAACCCTAACCCTAACCCGAATCCTAACCCTGACCGTCACCCGAAGCCTTACCCTCACCCGTGCCCTAATCTTAACCAGGACACCAACACTAACTCGTGCCCTCACACGTACGCTAAACCTTAAGAGTTGCCGTACCCTAAATTGTACCCTAATCCCTCCCCATTCCTTAACCCTAACCCTAACCCCATCCCTAAACCTGACCCACTTCCGATGCCCTACCCTAACCAATGCCCTAATCTTAACCAGTACACAAACACTAACTCATGCCCTGAAACGTACGCTAACCCTTAAGCATTGTCGTACCCTATCCTGTACCCTAATCCCTCCCCATTCCCTAACCCTAACCCTAAGCGAAACCAAGAACGTGACCCTTTTCCGAGGCCTTACCCTCATCGGTGCCCTTGCCTTAACCAGTACACCAACACTAACTCGTGCCCTCACACTTTCGCTAACCCTTAAGCATTGTCGTACCCTAACCTGTACCCTAATCCCTCTCCATTCCCTAACCCTAACCCTAACCCTAATCCTAACTCTGACCCTCACCCGAAGCCTTACCCTCACCCGTGCCCTAATCTTAACCAGGACACCAAGACTAACTCGTGCCCTCAAACGTACGCTAACACTAAACCGCAGCGGTACCCTAACCTGTACCCTAATCCCTCTCCATTCCCTAACTCTAACCCTAAACTGAAACCTAACCATGACACTCACCCGAAACTTTAGCCTCACCCGTGTCCTAATTTTAACCAGTACATCAACACTAACCCATGCCCTCTAACGTACGCCAACCCTAAGCCATTGCCGTACCCTAACCTGTACCCTAATTAATCCCCATTCCCTAACCCTAACCCTAACCCTAACCCTTAACGTGACCCTCTTCCGAGGCCTTACCCTCACCTGTGCCCTAATCGTAAGCAGTACACTAACACTAACTAGTGACCTCACACGTACGCTAAACCTTAAGCGTTGTGGTACCCTAAACTGTGCCCTAATATCTCCCCATTCCCTAACCCTAACCCTAACCCGAATTCTATCCCTGACCCTCACCCGAAACCTTACCCTCACCCGTGCCCTAATCTTAACCAGGACACCAACACTAACTTGTGCCCTCACATGTACGCTAACTTTTAATCGTTGTCGTACCCTAAACTGTACCCTAATCCCTCGCCATTCCCTAACCCTAACCCTTACCCGAATCCTAACCCTGACCCTCACCTGAAGCCTTACCATCACCCGTGCCCTAATCTTAACCAGGACACTAACACTAACCCTTGCCCTCACACGAACGCTATCCCTTAAGCACTGTCGTACCCTAAGCTGTAGCCTAATCTCTCTGCATTCCTTAACCCTAACCCTAACCCGAATCCTAACCCTGACCCTCACCCGAAGCCTTACCCTCACCCGTGCCCTAATCTTAACCAGGACACCAACACTAACTCGTGCCCTCACACGTACGCTAAACCTTAAGAGTTGCGGTACCCTAAATTGTACCCTAATCCCTCCCCATTCCTTAACCCTAACCCTAACCCCATCCCTAAACCTGAACCATTTCCGATGCCCTACCCTAACCAATGCCCTAATCTTAACCAGTACACAAACACTAACTCATGCCCTCAAACCTACGCTAACCCTTTAGCATTGTCGTACCGTATCCTGTACCCTAATCCCTCTCCATTCCCTAACTCTAACCCTAACCTGAAACCTAACCATGACACTCACCCGAAACTTTACCCTCACCCGTGTCCTAATTTTAACCAGTACATCAACACTAACCCATGCCCTCTAACGTACGCCAACCCTAAGCCATTGCCGTACCCTAACCTGTACCCTAATCAATCCCCATTCCCTAACCCTAACCCTAACCCTAACCCTTAACGTGACCCTCTTCCGAGGCCTTACCCTCACCTGTGCCCTAATCGTAAGCAGTACACTAACACTAACTAGTGACCTCACACGTACGCTAAAACTTAAGCGTTGTGGTACCCAAAATGTGCCCTAATATCTCCCCATTCCCTAACCCTAACCCTAACCCGAATTCTATCCCTGACCCTCACCCGAAACCTTACACTCACCCGTGCCCTAATCTTAACCAGGACACCAACACTAACTTGTGCCCTCACACGTACGCTAACCCTTAATCGTTGTCGTACCCTAAACTGTACCCTAATCCCTCCCCATTCCCTAACCCTAACCCTAACCCTAACCCGAATCCTAATCCTGACCCTCACCTGAAGCCTTACCCTCACCCGTGCCCTAATCTTAACCAGGACACTAACACTAACCCTTGCCCTCACACGAACGCTAACCCTTAAGCACTGTCGTACCCTAAGCTGTAGCCTAATCCCTCTCCATTCCCTAACCCTAACCCTAACCCGAATCCTAACCCTGACCCTCACCCGAAGCCTTACCCTCACCCGTGCCCTAATCTTAACCAGGACACCAAGACTAACTCGTGCCCTCACACGTACGCTAACACTAAACCGCAGCGGTACCCTAAACTGTACCCTAATCCCTCTCCATTCCCTAACTCTAACCCTAACCTGAAACCTAACCATGACACTCACCCGAAACTTTACCTTCACCCGTGTCCTAATTTTAACCAGTACATCAACACTAACCCATGCCCTCTAACGTACGCCAACCCTAAGCCATTGCCGTACCCTAACCTGTACCCTAATCAATCCCAATTCCCTAACCCTAACCCTAACCCTAACCCTTAACGTGACCCTCTTCCGAGGCCTTACCCTCACCTGTGCCCTAATCGTAAGCAGTACACTAACACTAACTAGTGACCTCACACGTACGCTAAACCTTAAGCGTTGTGGTACCCTAAACTGTACCCTAATATCTCCCCATTCCCTAACCCTAACCCTAACCCGAATTCTATCCCTGACCCTCACCCGAAACATTACCCTCACCCGTGCCCTAATCTTAACCAGGACACCAACACTAACTTGTGCCCTCACACATACGCTAACCCTTAATCGTTGTCGTACCCTAAACTGTACCCTAATCCCTCCCCATTCCCTAACCCTAACCCTAACCCGAATTCTATCCCTGACCCTCACCCGAAACCTTACCCTCACCCGTGCCCTAATCTTAACCAGGACACCAACACTAACTCGTGCCCTCACACGTACGCTAAACCTTAAGCGTTGCCGTACCCTAAATTGTACCCTAATCCCTCCCCATTCCTTAACCCTAACCCTAACCCCATCCCTAAACCTGACCCACTTCCGATGCCCTACCCTAACCAATGCCCTAATCTTAACCAGTACACAAACACTAACTCATGCCCTCAAACGTACGCTAACCCTTAAGCATTGTCGTACCCTATCCTGTACCCTAATCCCTCCCCATTCCCTAACCCTAACCCTAAGCGAAACCAAGAACGTGACCCTTTTCCGAGACCTTACCCTCATCGGTGCCCTTGTCTTAACCAGAACACCAACACTAACTCGTGCCCTCACACTTACGCTAACCCTTAAGCATTGTCGTACCCTAACCTGTACCCTAACCCCTCTCCATTCCCTAACCCTAACCCTAACCCGAATCCTAACCCTGACCCTCACCCGAAGCCTTACCCTCACCCGTGCCCTAATCTTAACCAGGACACCAAGACTAACTCGTGCCCTCAAACGTACGCTAACACTAAACCGCAGCGGTACCCTAACCTGTACCCTAATCCCTCTCCATTCCCTAACTCTAACCCTAACCTGAAACCTAACCATGACACTCACCCGAAACTTTACCCTCACCCGTGTCCTAATTTTAACCAGTACATCAACACTAACCCATGCCCTCTAACGTACCCCAACCCTAAGCAATTGCCATACCCTAAGCTGTACCCTAATCACTCCCCATTCCCTAACCCTAACCCTAACCCTAACCCTTAACGTGACCCTCTTCCGAGGCCTTACCCTCACCTGTGCCCTAATCGTAAGCAGTACACTAACACTAACTAGTGACCTCACACGTACGCTAAAACTTAAGCGTTGTGGTACCCAAAATGTGCCCTAATATCTCCCCATTCCCTAACCCTAACCCTAACCCGAATTCTATCCCTGACCCTCACCCGAAACCTTACACTCACCCGTGCCCTAATCTTAACCAGGACACCAACACTAACTTGTGCCCTCACACGTACGCTAACCTTTAATCGTTGTCGTACCCTAAACTGTACCCTAATCCCTCCCCATTCCCTAACCCTAACCCTAACCCGAATCCTAATCCTGACCCTCACCTGAAGCCTTACCCTCACCCGTGCCCTAATCTTAACCAGGACACTAACACTAACCCTTGCCCTCACACGAACGCTAACCCTTAAGCACTGTCGTACCCTAAGCTGTAGCCTAATCCCTCTCCATTCCCCAACCCTAACCCTAACCCGAATCCTAACCCTGACCCTCACCCGAAGCCTTACCCTCACCCGTGCCCTAATCTTAACCAGGACACCAAGACTAACTCGTGCCCTCACACGTAAGCTAACACTAAACCGCAGCGGTACCCTAAACTGTACCCTAATCCATCTCCATTCCCTAACTCTAACCCTAACCTGAAACCTAACCATGACACTCACCCGAAACTTTACCCTCACCCTTGTCCTAATTTTAACCAGTACATCAACACTAACCCATGCCCTCTAACGTACGCCAACCCTAAGCCATTGCCGTACCCTAACCTGTACCCTAATCAATCCCCATTCCCTAACCCTAACCCTAACCCTAACCCTTAACGTGACCCTCTTCCGAGGCCTTACCCTCACCTGTGCCCTAATCGTAAGCAGTACACTAACACTAACTAGTGACCTAACACGTACGCTAAACCTTAAGCGTTGTGGTACCCTAAACTGTGCCCTAATATCTCCCCATTCCCTAACCCTAACCCTAACCCGAATTCTATCCCTGACCCTCACCCGAAACCTTAGCCTCACCCGTGCCCTAATCTTAACCAGGAAACCAACACTAACTTGTGCCCTCACACATACGCTAATCCTTAATCGTTGTCGTACCCTAAACTCTACCCTAATCCCTCCCCATTCCCTAACCCTAACCCTAACCCGAATCCTAACCCTGACCCTCACCTGAAGCCTTACCCTCACCCGTGCCCTAATCTTAACCAGGACACTAACACTAACCCTTGCCCTCACACGAATGCTAACCCTTAAGCACTGTCGTACCCTAAGCTGTAGCCTAATCCCTCTGCATTCCTTAACCCTAACCCTAACCCGAATCCTAACCCTGACCCTCACCCGAAGCCTTACCCTCACCCGTGCCCTAATCTTAACCAGGACACCAACACTAACTCGTGCCCTCACACGTACGCTAAACCTTAAGCGTTGCCGTACCCTAAATTGTACCCTAATCCCTCCCCATTCCTTAACCCTAACCCTAACCCCATCCCTAAACCTGACCCACTTCCGATGCCCTACCCTAACCAATGCCCTAATCTTAACCAGTACACAAACACTAACTCATGCCCTCAAACGTACGCTAACCCTTAAGCATTGTCGTACCCTATCCTGTACCCTAATCCCTCCCCATTCCCTAACCCTAACCCTAAGCGAAACCAAGAACGTGACCCTTTTCCGAGGCCTTACCCTCATCGGTGCCCTTGTCTTAACCAGTACACCAACACTAACTCGTGCCCTCACACTTACGCTAACCCTTAAGCATTGTCGTACCCTAACCTGTACCCTAATCCCTCTCCATTCCCTAACCCTAATCCTAACCCGAATCCTAACCCTTACCCTCACCCGAAGCCTTACCCTCACCCGTGCCCTAATCTTAACCAGGACACCAAGACTAACTCGTGCCCTCAAACGTACGCTAACACTAAACCGCAGCGGTACCCTAACCTGTACCCTAATCCCTCTCCATTCCCTAACTCTAACCCTAACCTGAAACCTAACCATGACACTCACCCGAAACTTTACCCTCACCCGTGTCCTAATTTTAACCAGTACATCAACACTAACCCATGCCCTCTAACGTACGCCAACCCTAAGCCATTGCCGTACCCTAACCTGTACCCTAATCAATCCCCATTCCCTAACCCTAACCCTAACCCTAACCCTTAACCTGACCGTCTTCCGAGGCCTTACCCTCACCTGTGCCCTAATCGTAAGCAGTACACTAACACTAACTAGTGACCTCACACGTACGCTAAACCTTAAGCGTTGTGGTACCCTAAACTGTGCCCTAATATCTCCCCATTCCCTAACCCTAAACCTAACCCGAATTCTATCCCTGACCCTCACCAGAAACCTTACACTCACCCGTGCCCTAATCTTAACCAGGACACCAACACTAATTTGTGCCCTCACACGTACGCTAACCCTTAATCGTTGTCTTACCCTAAACTGTACCCTAATCCCTCCCCATTCCCTAACCCTAACCCTAACCCGAATCCTAACCCTGACACTCACCTGAAGCCTTACCCTCACCCGTGCCCTAATCTTAACCAGGACACTAACACTAACCCTTGCCCTCACACGAACGCTAACCCTTAAGCACTGTCGTACCCTAAGCTGTAGCCTAATCCCTCTGCATTCCTTAACCCTAACCCTAACCCGAATCCTAACCCTGACCCTCACCCGAAGCCTTACCCTCACCCGTGCCCTAATCTTAACCAGGACACCAACACTAACTCGTGCCCTCACACGTACGCTAAACCTTAAGCGTTGCCGTAACCTAAATTGTACCCTAATCCCTCCCCATTCCTTAACCCTAACCCTAACCCCATCCCTAAACCTGACCCACTTCCGATGCCCTACCCTAACCAATGCCTTAATCTTAACCAGTACACAAACACTAACTCATGCCCTCAAACGTACGCTAACCCTTAAGCATTGTCGTACCCTATCCTGTACCCTAATCCCTCCCCATTCCCTAACCCTAACCCTAAGCAAAACCCTGAACGTGACCCTTTTCCGAGGCCTTACCCTCATCGGTGCAATTGTCTTAACCAGTACACCAACACTAACTCGTGCCCTCACACTTACGCTAACCCTTAAGCATTGTCGTACCCTAACCTGTACCCTAATCCCTCTCCATTCCCTAACCATAACCCTAACCCGAATCCTAACCCTGACCCTCACCCGAAGCCTTACCCTCACCCGTGCCCTAATCTTAACCAGGACACCAAGACTAACTCGTGCCCTCAAACGTACGCTAACACTAAACCGCAGCGGTACCCTAACCTGTACCGTAATCCCTCTCCATTCCCTAACTCTAACCCTAACCGGAAACCTAACCATGACACTCACCCGAAACTTTACCCTCACCCGTGTCCTAATTTTAACCAGTACATCAACACTAACCCATGCCCTCTAACGTACGCCAACCCTAAGCCATTGCCGTTCCCTAACCTGTACCCTAATCAATCCCCATTCCCTAACCCTAACCCTAACCCTAACCCTTAACGTGACCGTCTTCCGAGGCCTTACCCTCACCCGTGCCCTAATCGTAAGCAGTACACTAACACTAACTAGTGACCTCACACGTACGCTAAAACTTAAGCGTTGTGGTACCCAAAATGTGCCCTAATATCTCCCCATTCCCTAACCCTAACCCTAACCCGAATTCTATCCCTGACCCTCAACAGAAACCTTACACTCACCCGTGCCCTAATCTTAACCAGGACACCAACACTAATTTGTGCCCTCACACGTACGCTAACCCTTACTCGTTGTCTTACCCTAAACTGTACCCTAATCCCTCCCCATTCCCTAACCCTAACCCTAACCCGAATCCTAACCCTGACCCTCACCTGAAGCCTTACCCTCACCCGTGCCCTAATCTTAACCAGGACACTAACACTAACCCTTGCCCTCACACGAACGCTAACCCTTAAGCACTGTCGTACCCTAAGCTGTAGCCTAATCCCTCTGCATTCCTTAACCCTAACCCTAACCCGAATCCTAACCCTGACCCTCACCCGAAGCCTTACCCTCACCCGTGCCCTAATCTTAACCAGGACACCAACACTAACTCGTGCCCTCACACGTACGCTAAACCTTAAGCGTTGCCGTAACCTAAATTGTACCCTAATCCCTCCCCATTCCTTAACCCTAACCCTAACCCCATCCCTAAACCTGACCCACTTCCGATGCCCTACCCTAACCAATGCCTTAATCTTAACCAGTACACAAACACTAACTCATGCCCTCAAACGTACGCTAACCCTTAAGCATTGTCGTACCCTATCCTGTACCCTAATCCTTCCCCATTCCCTAACACTAACCCTAAGCAAAACCCTGAACGTGACCCTTTTCCGAGGCCTTACCCTCATCGGTGCCCTTGTCTTAACCAGTACACCAACACTAACTCGTGCCCTCAAACTTACGCTAACCCTTAAGCATTGTCATACCCTAACCTGTACCCTAATCCCTCTCCATTCCCTAACCATAACCCTAACCCGAATCCTAACCCTGACCCTCACCCGAAGCCTTACCCTCACCCGTGCCCTAATCTTAACCAGGACACCAAGACTAACTCGTGCCCTCAAACGTACGCTAACACTAAACCGCAGCGGTACCCTAACCTGTACCGTAATCCCTCTCCATTCCCTAACTCTAACCCTAACCTGAAACCTAACCATGACACTCACCCGAAACTTTACCCTCACCCGTGTCCTAATTTTAACCAGTACATCAACACTAACCCATGCCCTCTAACGTACGCCAACCCTAAGCCATTGCCGTTCCCTAACCTGTACCCTAATCAATCCCCATTCCCTAACCCTAACCCTAACCCTAACCCTTAACGTGACCGTCTTCCGAGGCCTTACCCTCACCCGTGCCCCAATCGTAAGCAGTACACTAACACTAACTAGTGACCTCACACGTACGCTAAACCTTAAGCTTTGTGGTACCCTAAACTGTGCCCTAATATCTCCCCATTCCCTAACCCTAACCCTAACCCGAATTCTATCCCTGACCCTCACCCGAAATCTTACCCTCACCCATGCCCTAATCTTAACCAGGACACCAACACTAACTTGTGCCCTCACACGTACGCTAACCCTTAATCGTTGTCGTACCCTAAACTGTACCCTAATCCCTCCCCATTCCCTAACCCTAACCCTAACCGGAATCCTAACCCTGACCCTCACCCGAAGCCTTACCCTCACCCGTGCCCTAATCTTAACCAGGACACTAACACTAACCCTTGCCCTCACACGAACGCTAACCCTTAAGCACTGTCGTACCCTAAGCTGTAGCCTAATCCCTCTGCATTCCTTAACCCTAACCCTAACCCGAATCCTAACCCTGACCCTCACCCGAAGCCTTACCCTCACCCGTGCCCTAATCTTAACCAGGACACCAACACTAACTCGTACCCTCACACGTACGCTAAACCTTAAGCGTTGCCGTACCCTAAATTGTACCCTAATCCCTCCCCATTCCTTAACACTAACCCTAACCCCATCCCTAAACCTGACCCACTTCCGATGCCCTACCCTAACCAATGCCCTAATCTTAACCAGTACACAAACACTAACTCATGCCCTCAAACGTACGCTAACCCTGAAGCATTGTCGTACCCTATCCTGTACCCTAATCCCTCCCCATTCCCTAACCCTAACCCTAAGCGAAACCCTGAACGTGACCCTTTTCCGAGGCCTTACCCTCATCGGTGCCGTTGTCTTAACCAGTACACCAACACTAAATCGTGCCCTCACACTTACGCTAACCCTTAAGCATTGTCGTACCCTAACCTGTACCCTAATCCCTCTCCATTCCCTAACCCTAACCCTAACCCGAATCCTAACCCAGACCCTCACCCGAAGCCTTAGCCTCACCCGTGCCCTAATCTTAACCAGGACACCAAGACTAACTCGTGCCCTCAAACGTACGCTAACACTAAACCGCAGCGGTACCCTAACCTGTACCCTAATCCCTCTCCATTCCCTAACTCTAACCCTAACCTGAAACCTAACCATGACACTCACCCGAAACTTTACCCTCACCCGTGTCCTAATTTTAACCAGTACATCAACACTAACCCATGCCCTCTAACGTACGCCAACCCTAAGCCATTGTCGTACCCTAACCTGTACCCTAAACAATCCCCATTCCCTAACCCTAACCCTAACCCTAACCCTAAACGTGACCCTCTTCCGAGGCCTTACCCTCACCCGTGCCCTAATCGTAAGCAGTACACTAACACTAACTAGTGACCTCACATGTACGCTAAACCTTAAGCGTTGTGGTACCCTAAACTGTGCCCTAATATCTCCCCATTCCCTAACCCTAACCCTAACCCGAATTCTATCCCTGACCCTCACCCGAAACCTTACACTCACCCGTGCCCTAATCTTAACCAGGACACCAACACTAATTTGTGCCCTCACACGTACGCTAACCCTTAATCGTTGTCTTACCCTAAACTGTACCCTAATCTCTCCCCATTCCCTAACCCTAACCCTAACCCGAATCCTAACCCTGACCCTCACCTGAAGCCTTACCCTCACCCGTGCCCTAATCTTAACCAGGACACTAACACTAACCCTTGCCCTCACACGAACGCTAACCCTTAAGCACTGTCGTACCCTAAGCTGTAGCCTAATCCCTCTGCATTCCTTAACCCTAACCCTAACCCGAATCCTAACCCTGACCCTCACCCGAAGCCTTACCCTCACCCGTGCCCTAATCTTAACCAGGACACCAACACTAACTCGTGCCCTCACACGTACGCTAAACCTTAAGCGTTGCCGTACCCTAAATTGTACCCTAATCCCTCCCCATTCCTTAACCCTAACCCTAACCCCATCCCTAAACCTGACCCACTTCCGATGCCCTACCCTAACCAATGCCTTAATCTTAACCAGTACACAAACACTAACTCATGCCCTCAAACGTACGCTAACCCTTAAGCATTGTCGTACCCTATCCTGTACCCTAATCCCTCCCCATTCCCTAACCCTAACCCTAAGCGAAACCCTGAACGTGATCCTTTTCCGAGGCCTTACCCTCATCGGTGCCCTTGTCTTAACCAGTACACCAACACTAACTCGTGCCCTCACACTTACGCTAACCCTTAAGCATTGTCGTACCCTAACCTGTGCCCTAATCCCTCTCCATTCCCTAACCCTAACACTAACCCGAATCCTAACCCTGACCCTCACTCGAAGCCTTACCCTCACCCGTGCCCTAATCTTAACCAGGACACCAAGACTAACTCGTGCCCTCACATGTACGCTAACACTAAAACGCAGCGGTACCCTAACCTGTACCCTAATCCCTCTCCATTCCCTAACCCTAACCCTAACCTGAAACCTAACCATGACACTCACCCTAAACTTTACCCTCACCCCTGTCCTAATTTTAACCAGTACATCAACACTAACCCATGCCCTCTAACGTACGCTAACCCTAAGCCATTGCTGTACCCTAACCTGTACCCTAATCAATCCCCATTCCCTAACCCTAACCCAAACCCTAACCCTTAACGTGACCCTCTTCCGAGGCCTTACCCTCACCCGTGCCCTAATCGTAAGCAGTACAATAACACTAACTAGTGACCTCACACGTACGCTAAACCTTAAGCGTTGTGGTACCCTAAACTGTGTCCTAATATCTCCCCATTCCCTAACCCTAACCCTAACCCGAATTCTATCCCTGACCCTCACCCGTGCCCCAATCTTAACCAGGACACCAACACTAACTCGTGCCCTGACACGTACGCCCACCTTTAATCGTTGTCGTACCCTAAACTGTACCCTAATCCCTCCCCATTCCCTAACACTAACCCTAACCCGAATTCTATCCCTGACCCTCACCCGAAACCTTACCCTCACCCGTGCCCTAATCTTAAGCAGGACACCAACACTAAGTTGTGCCCTCACACGTACGCTAACCCTTAATCGTTGTCGTACCCTAAACTGTACCCTAATCCCTCCCCATTCCCTAACCCTAACCCTAACCCGAATCCTAACCCTGACCCTCACCTGAAGCCTTACCCTCACCCGTGCCCTAATCTTAACCAGGACACTAACACTAACCCTTGCCCTCACACGAACGCTAACCCTTAAGCACTGTCGTACCCTAAGCTGTAGCCTAATCCCTCTGCATTCCTTAACCCTAACCCTAACCCGAATCCTAACCCTGACCTTCACCCGAAGCCTTACCCTCACCCGTGCCCTAATCTTAACCAGGACACCAACACTAACTCGTGCCCTCACACGTACGCTAAACCTTAAGCGTTGCCGTACCCTAAATTGTACCCTAATCCCTCCCCATTCCTTAACCCTAACCCTAACCCCATCCCTAAACCTGACCCACTTCCGATGCCCTACCCTAACCAATGCCCTAATCTTAACCAGTACACAAACACTAACTCATGCCCTCAAACGTACGCTAACCCTTAAGCATTGTCGTACCCTATCCTGTACCCTAATCCCTCCCCATTCCCTAACCCTAACCCTAAGCGAAACCCTGAACGTGACCCTTTTCCGAGGCCTTACCCTCATCGGTGCCCTTGTCTTAACCAGTACACCAACACTAACTCGTGCCCTCACACTTTCGCTAACCCTTAAGCATTGTCGTACCCTAACCTGTACCCTAATCCCTCTCCATTCCCTAACCCTAACCCTAACCCGAATCCTAACCCTGACCCTCACCCGAAGCCTTACCCTCACCCGTGCCCTAATCTTAACCAGGACACCAAGACTAACTCGTGCCCTCAAACGTACGCTAACACTAAACCGCAGCGGTACCCTAACCTGTACCCGAATCCCTCTCCATTCCCTAACCCTAACCCTAACCTGAAACCTAACCATGACACTCACCCGAAACTTTACCCTCACCCGTGTCCTAATTTTAACCAGTACATCAACACTAACCCATGCCCTCTAACGTACGCCAACCCTAAGCCATTGCCGTACCTTAACCTGTACCCTAATCAATCCCCATACCCTAACCCTAACCCTAACCCTAACCCTTAACGTGACCCTCTTCCGAGGCCTTACCCTCACCCGTGTCCTAATCGTAAGCAGTACACTAACACTAACTAGTGACCTCACACGTACGCTAAACCTTAAGCGTTGTGGTACCCTAAACTGTGCCCTAATATCTCCCCATTCCCTAACCCTAACCCTAACCCGAATTCTATCCCTGACCCTCACCCGAAACCTTACCCTCACCCGTGCCCTAATCTTAACCAGGACACCAACACTAAGTTGTGCCCTCACACG